>JADBJO010008737.1:60000-87500 GCA_016801955.1 Conus betulinus
CCTTGAATGGATCCTCAAGCATAGGCTCAAAGACTGTCCCCTACATTTTATACTGTTTGCATAATGCTTTTTTATAGCAACTTTTTTTTTTCTCTCCACACTTTCGTTTTATTCCATTTACTATCCTTCACTGGCTGCTTTGGGGTTGCTGTTGGATTCTCTTTTGAACCCTTGGTTGTGAGAACACCACAGAATTATGGACTGTGGTGTGTCTCTATTTAACACCAAGAGCACAGACACAGTCAGCCGTGTCTCCCTGAGGAGTCCGATCCAGCAGACGAAAGGCCTAGGAGCAGACAATACAGACGAAAGGCCTAGGAGCAGACAATACACAATACAGACGAAAGGCCTAGGAGCAGACAATACAAATAGATGTGCCTTTGAGAGGGATTACTATGGTTCCTTCAGGCAGGTAGAGAAGGGTTTCTCATATTTATAATATATTCGCCCATTTTCTTCATTTTTTTTTCTCTAAAAGTTGAAATCTTTGCCAAGTCATTACTATAATGTTTGATGATTTGATAGCCTGCACTTGTTTTTCCTCACTACTTAAATTGTTCAGCATTACATATATATATATATATATATATATATATATATATATATATATATATATATATATATATATATATATATATAAACGCCCTTTCTAAGAAGTGTTGGGTCAAAATAGTCTTCTGTTATTGGGCAGGACTTTATCGACATAGCCAGTGACTGATGATCCCATCAGGCATTGCATAGAGTCATAAAAAGACATGTTATTTAAAGCAAAACACATGTACTTTTATGATGACTGTGCAATGCATGACACACTGAAGTCGCCGGTTACTGCTTTGCAATATAAGATGTGAGTCGTAACTGCACCAGTTATGAAAGAATATAGGCAGCTTCTATGTCTTTGGTTCAAACTTCAGTTGAAGATTACATTTACTGTGTGCTGCTCCTCTGAACTTTCCGCTAATGTGATCATGGTCTCTAACTGTTGGATTCGTTGTGTCCGTCGCTGTCGCGTCCGTCGCTCTTGCGTCCGTCGCTGCCGCGTCTGCTAGGCCTGGTGTTAGCTCGAAACCGCAAATCCAACAGTGAGTGGCTGAGTCATACTGTTGTTGATCTTCAGAGGTCATCTTAATGTCCGATAAATTCAGATTATTAGAACAGTCATTACGCACTTGCTGTATGCCTTTTAAGAAGTATTCCGCAGCATGAGGTCCTCTGTATAATTCTGACTTTGAATGGACGTCATCTGACCTGACAACAATGATATAGCAATGAACAAATCTAGTGATTATTCACTAGGACTATTTTTGGTAAATTTGTTGGTGCTGGTCCCTCATAAGGAACAATAAGTGACACGAAGTCTGCGTAAACAACATATGGATTGGTTTGCAGTCGTTTCCAGTTCTTAAAACAAACCTTACTGCCTTCTGTTGGCGTAATTAGTTCTGTATTACAGTCAACTGAGCTGATACAATGTTTTATATGTTCACTTGCGGCTCGAACAGATGGAATTCATGTTAAACATTTTCTGCAGAATTCTTGTTTGCCATAATCTTTTGCAGTATATGCTAACAGTCGGCTCATTATGCGTATTAATCTGTAATGGCAAGACATTAGGAGTAAGTCCACTTGGCTTTAGTCTCGATCACCTATTGTTGGACTGTTCTTGGACACTCTGATGGGTAGAAGGGTTGGTTTCCTCAGACCATGTGTATACGTTAACAGTTATTGGTTTGTTCTGTTCTTCAGCCTGATCAATTCTGTCTACGCTAACAGGAGAGGATATTCCACTGAAGTTAAGTTCATTGATGTAGGTTGATAGTTAGACCCTTAGTGTTTAGTTGAGACCCGGACGTCTAGATTTTCTGTATTTATTGTTGTATAGTCGATTAAAACAGTTAACCTTACTTTAACTGGAGGGTTTATTGTTAGTTGGAAGATGGATCAAAGCAGAAGGTAAGTCAATATCTCTTTTGTCAAACATATTTTTAATGATATATTCAAGTAAATGTGATACGTAGGATATAAACTAAAACCGTGTGCCATTATATAAGGTTATTGTTTATAATAGGTAAAAATTTGTTGCGTTTTATAGGCGTTCCACTATAGGGACGCTAGGCCCGAAGGGGTACAGGTTTTTCATTTCATGCTAGTGACAGTTTTTTGTGTTTGAAATCAGTCTGAATTGTAACAGTACTGAAATATTTATGTTAGATTGTTATTTCGTTTCATAATATGTTATAATTTTGATGTATATTATATTCTTTGTATTTCGTTACGTCAGTGTTATTAGTTACAGGATTGATAAACAGGCACAGGAGAAACGGAGAAAAAAACATGACACATCATATGTTTCTTTTTTATTTCAACTTATCTCTAAAGATGAAATAAAGACAAGCTAATCAAAGAACTGGATAGCTCAGTCAGTAGAGGGTTCGACTCTTATTCCAAAGGTCAAGGGTTTGAATCCCGGCATTACTGAAACTGGTTCGCTGGTGTCAGGGCAATGTGACCCGCTGTCTCTGATCCGCGAAAATGGCTGAGACGTAAAGCACCAAAACAACCAACAGTCAAACTAACCTAAATATGTGCATGCTCGACTTTCTTGGTACTTATGTATCAAAACGATCTCTGTTTTGCAGACGATACAATGTAAATGAAGTACTGGATATCCTTGAAGCGGACACTTTTCCAACTGCCAATATCTACATTGATCCCCCACCTACTGATGAATTGACAGACGAGGACAGTGGAGATGAAGATGCTGAAATTCACAATCTGAGTGTGGCGGCAGCTTCAGACATCTGCTTCTGCAACAGTCATTTATGCTGACGGAAGACAGATCACTGGTGATGACAGCACTCAGTCTACTCCCCAAGAGAACGACATGGTCAGTTTTTATAGTTATTTTTATCATGTACCTCCCTCCCTCTATTCCCTCTCCCTCCCTCCCTCCCTCCCTCCCGTGAGAGAGAGAGAGAGAGAGAGAGAGAGAGAGAGAGAGAGAGAGAGAGAGAAAGAAAGATAAAATACTATAATTCAATATATAAAAACGCGCGTGTGTGTTGTGTGTGTGTGTGTGTGTGTGTGTGTGTGTGTGTGTGTGTGCAGGATTCAGATGAACACGTTTCTGCACTGGGGAATGCAGAGTATGGTGCAATCTCTTCACAACATGGCAAAAACGCAAAGCTGACTCAGAGAGGTTCGCACCTTTCTGGCCATCCTAATTCTCTCTGGTTACTGCACACTTCCCCGACGCAGAATGTACTGGTCCAATGACACTGACATTCATAATGCAGCTGTCACCTCAGCCATGAGCCGAGACAGATTCGAGGAGATCATGAGATACTTCCATGTGAGTGACAACACCAACCTTGATGCTGATGACAAGATGGCCAAAGTCAGACCACTGCTGACGATGCTGAATGAAAGAAGCCTTCGTTACTTTTTAAGACAACAGAATCTCAGCATTGATGAGGGCATGGTCCCGTACTATGGTCGTCATGGCTCAAAACAATTTATTAGAGGCAAACCCGTCCGATCTGGATTCAAGAAGTGGGTCCTCGCTACCTCTTTGGGATACGCCGTCCAATTTGAGCCCTACCAAGGGGCGAAAGGAAGGCAAGCTGTTGCGGCCTGCCCCGGTGTGGGAATGGGAGGATCAGTTGTCATCGATCTTGTATCTGAAATCCAAGGACAAGATGCTTTCCACCTCACGTTTGACAACCTCTTCACGTCACTGAAACTCGTGGACTGCCTCTCTTCCAAAGGCATTGCATGCACAGGAACCATTCGTGCATATCTTGTTGAAGATTGTTCGCTGCGATCAGTGCAGGGAGATGAATAACACTCCAAGGGTCACCTTCAACTACTACACTGACACAAGCAATGCAAGAATCGTGGTTCGTTGGAATGACAACAACGTTGTCAATGTGGTCTCCAACAAGGTGGGAGTGAATCCTACACAGAAAACAAGGTTTTTCCAGGCAAGCCAGGCAGCACGTCAACATTGATCAGCCAGCTCTCATCAACCACTACAACAAGACCATGGGAGGGAGTGATAGGAGGATGGGCCAGAACATTGACAAGTACCGCGTCTCCATCCGATCGAAGAAATGGTGGTAGTTCATTTTCTCACTTTGCCTGGATTTGGCCGTTCAGCACACCTGGCACTTGTACTGGGCCACGCCCAATGGAGAAGACCCCTTCTTCTTGCTGCTGTGCGACGAGCCATTGCCACTGTCTAGATCAGTGAAGCAGCATCACGTGGGACGTCCACTTGGTCGCCCTGCCCAGCTTGACAAGCGAGTTGCACCGGCCCTTCACTTTGACGACAGAGATCATCTTGTGGAGCGTGTCCAGAAGACACTCAGGTGTGCTTCCTGTGGCAAGAAGAGCAGTGACAAGTGCACCAAGTGCAATGTGGGTTTCATGCCAAATGTTCTGCAGCCTTTCACACAGATGGCTGATCAATGACAGTATGCTTACGAAGACACGACGAGTGAACTACGTCAATCTGCTGTGACTCCACTATGAGTAAAATGCTCTTTTTTGTTCTTTTTGTGTTCAGTTATGTACAATTAATCTGTCGACAATCTAGTCGATAATGTTATTTCACGTTTTGATGCAAAATTCAAGAATACATTTGGCTGAACTATGATTAGAAATGAGTCTGTGTCTTTGTATGTATCATAAAAAACCTGTACCCTCTCGTGCCTAGCGTCCCTATAGTGGGACGGTAGGTTTTATATGTCTAAAACACAAACCGTAAAAAGAAATGTAAAACCAGCCTTCAAACCTCAATACTTGCAATATTGTACACACCCTGAATACAAGAAAACAAAGAAAAAAATTCAGTCATCTATGGGGTTAAGGCAGCAGAATACCTTCGTTTGGCTTTGCTGTATTTTGAAAGGTCTTGCTCTAGTTCTTGTTGCGTTTGTGTAATGTTTGTTGATCTGAAAATTTTTTTGTCGGGCTTTCTGCTACTCTCTTCTTTAGGCACTGTGACGGAACGTTTTTTTTTTTGCCCCGTCACAAATTTTTACAACCGTGTTTGCCGTAACATGTTCATCCGAAAACCGCTTGGTTAATTAATCTGACTGCTGCTGACCTGCGCTCTGTACAAGCAGGTGAGCTGAAACGATCAGGCAGTCTCTACAGCAGTTCCGGCAGTACAAGTTCACAGTGGCCGAAGAGGGACTCCAGACGAGTTGCTGTGGCAGTCAGGTATTTCATTGTCAGCAATTTTTAAATCGCAATCGGAAATCGTCCTTCCCTCCTATAGGCGACTGTCTCAGCGCCCAGCAAATGTTTTTTTTTTTTTCTTTTTAAACAATTGTTTGTTGTTGTTGTTTTTGGTATATCTTGTGACTTGATATGGTGATAGGAGGAAATTGTTTTCAGAAAGTATAAATAGAAAAAAAAGGAAAAAATATGTTTTGATGAGTGATAAGAAAAGGTGGCTTAGCTAGTTGATGGTGTTATGATGCAAAACAGGTTTTGTTTATTTCGCTAAAGTATTATAATGATACAAAAGATATTAAGCTCCCGAGGTGAGCAATGGAAACTGTCATGCATTAATGGTTGTATGTCTGTTGATAAATAGTTAAACCATCCTTTGATATGAATAAAGAATATCTATGTGTTGATAAACAAGAGCGTGTGGAATTCTTTCCTTCATATGTGTTCAAGGGCTGTTTACTGTAACTAATGAATACGTTCATGAAGGGAAATCCTTCTCTGAGATGTAGTGATTATGTGAAATGATGATAACATTCTTATCGTGATGGAAGAGACATGAAATGATAAAAACATTCTTATCTTGATGAAAGAGACGAAGGAAAATCGTCAATTATATGCAGACCCATCGAAGTTTTTAGCCAAGAGTACAATTAGACAAAGGCTCAGTGTGAGCGATCAAAATCGCCCTAACATTGCTAAACCACCAAAATTAGACAGGGAGGCAGTTTCTAAACTTCAAAACACACTACAAGAACTCCCAACAGATATCTGAATGCAAATAATAGCCCTTAAAGACTAACGTCAAACAGCAGACGAAATAATACAAGCATAAACCAGTTTTACAGACGAAACACCATTAAAAACTATACACAATACACCACTACCCATGCGAGAAATAGTGGCCCTTGATCATGCTTTGAGAAGCATCAGAGACGAATAACAAACAATTTAGCAAAACTGGCTGAACTAGATTAGCATATAGGAAGAGAAAAGGAAAAAATCGTTGAGGCTGACACACCAACTTAGGGCATGATATTAAAGAAAGAATAACTTAATGAATAAATTATCTTGAACAAGAGAGATCAGCAAGACTGGAATTGTTGTCTATTAACCGAGAACAATTACGAACTCAAGTGAACAGAATAAAAGAAACTATCCAAAGAATTTTATATGAAAACACGACTCTAGCAGACTTTTGAGAGCAGGGAATCACATTAGCAAGCGTTATAACAGCCTTAGGATTTGCAATAAGTACACTGGTGTTGGCTATTACAGGCGGTGGTGGTCAAAGGTCAGTGCCTCCACCACCATCACCTCCATCACCACCTGACAAGTCATGGGTAAAAATAAAATTGATCATCTTGCAGGTTTACTGGGGAAAAAAAAGCCAGTAAGGCCATAGACTAGGTTTTCTCGTTGGCTGGCTTTTGTCTACTGCAAGCAAAGTAGTTGGCTTTATGGCCGAGCACTTATGAACATAAGTTGTCTTAATAGCCGGGTTACTTTTTATAAGATAAAGACCAAGTAATCCTAGGCCAGTTAATCCAATAACAAGTGCTGTCTTTTCATGTTCATGGTCATTAGCATTATTTTTTTTGTTGTCTTCAACGGCCTCGGGGATTGGATGACTTATTCTTGGGGGGGGGGGGGGGGGGGGCGAATTTGTTTATTAATGTTTGTAATATTACTGGCGTAGCATATATGTTTTTTTTTTCAACCTTCTGTTCATTGCCTGCCACAAGGATTTCATTATTGTAGTTTATTATTGTTCCTATCTGGAGTCTGAGGTCAGAAGACAGCATGTATAAACCAGTGCCAACAGCAAAGTCTACTTTCGATCTTGCGTTTCGTAAAACATCTTGGTATCTTTTAATACTTAGCAAATCAACTGCAGAATTAATGGCGTCCTCTAAATTTGCAAAGTACTGTTTTTGTGTGCATCAAGCCAGTAGTAGAAGGATCGGTTATGTTCGATCTGACTTGTGCTTGCGAACCTAGCAAACACTAAACATGAGTACGAATAGAGTCGTTTATTCGTTCTATTCCCTGCTTTAGTTAGACCCTCAGAAGTGTCTGAAATAAATGCTGTCCACGCTGTTTTATGCTTCTGCTCTATGGATCCAAGATGAACAGTTGTGCCTGAAGAATAAGACGATTCCACTCATAGTCATACTCTCTGTGCACGCGCCCAAAATAAAGGGTGCCTAAACCATGATTGCGATCCAACTTTTGTCTAAAGTCTCTCTTGACCTTAATATTGAATTCGTTACAGATCCTTTCAAAAGCCTTCATGTCTATTCTGTTGCTGAATGGATTAAACGGTTTGTCATTTGGTAATGGCGCTTGCAATTCAGACAAAATACGTCTGAAGGTATGAAATTTATACACTGACCTCACCAAAAGATTAGGATGATTTAGATGATCAGCATACGACAGTCCACTCCCAGGTGATGCACAAAACATAGCAAATTTTTAACTGGTTCTGATAAAACTGCATCGGATGACTGAGCCACACTTTTGGGATGTGGTCGTTTTTAATGGGAAGGTTAAGGTAGCTGTTCAATGGATTATATAACCTTAACTTGAAATATGTCGGACTGAGTCACAGAAATGTCAAGGGTATCAGTTGGTATATATCTAAGATTGTAGTGCTAGTCCAACAGAATATTTTTGCATTATTATATTTGAATGGATCCACTTTTATATTGTTTAAAAATATTTGTAGCTGTAACAACCTAAGACAGTCCATTTTTGAAATATGCTATTGATAACGATTTCAGAACCCGAAGGGTCGCACTCCATGAAATATTTTACAAAGTCGTATGGTTTAATATAAGTAAATCCAAGAATAATAGTAAGATTCAAAAGGTTGACAATAGAGGAAACATAGTTAGCCAGTTAACTATACCTGATGGTTACTACGGATTTTGCTCACTAAAAGAAGCAGTGAGTAACTTCGACATCACTCTCAAACTTAACAATGCAAAAATCTGAAAACAATGTTGGCATTCACACCGAAAAAAGAAGAAGTAGGTTGCTATTTTGATAGAGAGCTAGCTAAAATGTTCGGCTTTACAACTGCCAATCCAGTTAAACATAGTTTCGGAATTATACCAAACAAAACTACTTATGAGGGGGAAAATCCGCTCAATCTTGCATTGCATTCATTTCTCTATGTTCACTTGGGCGAGCTGAGCACTGATGAAAACGTTTGATGGAAGACCTTCAACTGTTTTAATAGCTCTTCCATCGATTATGAAAGTATACAATTCCTCAATTTACAGTTTGAAAAATTAGCTTGTGGAGGGTCGGATCATTTAGTATAAAAATCACAGACAAAACAGGGAAAGTCGTAAAATGTGATAACCTGCACACTGTTTTGGAAATTAAATAATTAGTTGTATTAAAAAATAATGTCACGCGGACCAGGAGAATCAGGAGTTACATTAGCATCTGATAGGTGTATAACGTTAGAATTTAAAGATGATAAGGTGTATAACTTTAGAAATCTAAAGACTTTGCAGACACTGAGGACTTTGAACAGAACGGTGAGATAGGCGCTTTGTATGGTTTTGAGTACAGTAAAGATGGTTATTACAAACGCAAAGAGGTTAGCGACAACAGAAAAGTTTCCTAAACTAGAATAACCGCACAATGTAGAAACAGATAATGCAGGTCATTATGAATATAAAATAGTTCGAAAAACTGACAACGAATGGCACTTAGAACCACATTTAGAATGGGACATAAAATTTGAATTCTTAAGCCCATTTACATTTTTTGACCGTCAAAAAAAAAATCAGATAATCATTCAACTCTGGTTCTTTACATTTAAGTCTTACGCCAGAGGACAATAGTCGGAGAGAGATCGAAATAAAGCTGTTTGGGAAAAAAACAGTACATCCTCCACAGAAGGGAATCAGTTTTGAAGGACGCTTCTACAAAATACAGTTCATTCATTCCACGCATGAAATTAGGAGGCACGTTCACAATAATTCTTAAAAAATTTCTGTCTTAAAAAGATGTGAAGAGGAATGGAGCTTTGGGCGTTGGTGACATCCTTATGAAAGGAATTCTTATTAGCTGGGAAAACGTTAGACGCTGAAACAGTTACTGTCGTCGTTCTTTACAACGGTGAGGAGATTAAGATCATTATGACCAATGACAAAATCAATGTTAGTCTAAATAGAAGCAATCTCACAGATCTGAATTGGATTAATCTGACACATTTAGATCTTATAGGATTTTATTATACTGAACAAGTTTTTGACCGAGAGTACGATAAAAATAATGACTGGATTAGATTAAATTCTGTTATAAAACTGTGGAGCAGTAAAACTTCATGACAAAACAGCTCATTGTTCATTGATGTGTCGACAGACCGGTTGTGGGAAAAATAATATTTGTCCTCGACCTATTACAAACAGTTAATCGTTATAATTTTGATCATATAGTAATTTTCTGCCCAACTTTAAAATGGAATCATCAATCATATCATGATCGAAGGTTTATATGGGCAGATAATGACATATATTTGGTTGATCCCAACAATAAAATGTGTGAGTGTTTAGAGTACTTTTATAGGCTGTTTGAGGGAACGCACACACTATCTATTATTGATGACTGTTCGGCATAAAGAGACATAGTTTTAAAAAAAAAAAACCTTTGTCAAAACTGGCTTTCAGTGGAAGACATGCTGGGATAATTGTCTGGATTTTATGTCAGAAATATAACTCAGTTTTAAAAGAGTTTAGAGAACAATGAAAGATTGTAGTTTTATTTCACATGAAAGACAGAGACGCATTTGATGAATGTATGCGTGAAAGTGACGTCATTGAAAACGATCAGGAAAAACACAGGATTAAACAAAAACTAAAATCTCCAAAGCCGTGTAAACTGGTATTAAAAACAGATAACCCTACCAAGTATATATGGTTGTAAAAGGGAGGTTTAAAACCGGTTAAAACTAGTTGAGAGGCATATAAAAAAGCAGGCTAAAACTTGTTTAAAACTAGAAGTGAGTTAGAACTCAGTTTTACAATTCTCTGAGAGAGAGAGAGTGAGAGAGAGAGACAGACAGACAGACAGACAGACAGACAGACAGACAGATAGATAGAGATGTTTATTTATGACAGAAATGGGGGAGCAAAATATTTATTCACACACACACACACACACACACACACACACACACACACACACACACACACACACGCACGCACGCACGTACGCACGCACGCACACGCACGCACGCTTGCACACACGCACACACACACACACACACACACACACACACACACACACACACACACACAAGAGAGACAGAGAGAGAGAGAGAGAGAGAGAGAGAGAGAGAGAGAGAGAGAGAGAGTTTAACAAACGAAGATGATTTATTGATCTAACTGCAAAGAGACCAGTTGAAGAGCTCGGGGACGCAAGAGCGAAGTGAGTGTGTGTGTGTGTGTGTGTGTGTGTGTGTGTGTGTTGTGTGTGTGTGTGTGTGTGTGTGTGTGTGCGTGCGTGCGTGCGTGCGTGTGTGTGTGTGTGTGTGTGTGTGTGTGTGTGTGTGTGTGCGTGCGTGCGTGTGTGTGTGTGTGTGTGTGTGTGTGTGTGTGTGTGTGTGTGCGTGCTTGTGTATGTGTGTGTGTGTGTGTGTGTGTGTGTGTGTGTGTGTGTGTGTGTGTGTGTTCTTTAGGGAAGGATGGGGGGAAGCGGGTGGGTTGGGGTATACATATTTGCCAACAGGACATTGCTATAGCCGGCGAAGTCTGGAACTGGAGCCGTTCATTGTCGGTCTCTGTATTGTGGAATTGTCCACAGATGACAGGCCACGTGTTTGTTGCTTTCTCTCCAACTTCAGCATGCCAGTCTCCCCACCGCTATCAGTATGTCTTTCTTAGGCGTTGGGTGAAGACCCTCCCGTAGCTGATTGTGAAAATTTACCAACATGACTCTTTTCTCCCACAAAAACGTCTTGATTAAAGATACTCGGTATTATACTATGAACAACAATACAAATAGTATTTAAGAAATGTTAGAAAGGGTACAATCGAATTTTAACATCAGTCATAATCACGACACATTGTTTAAATATAATTCGAATAGGACAGATTGAATAAACATGCATAAAAGACAAGCTGAGAGAGAGAGAGAGAGAGAGAGAGAGAGAGAGAGAGAGAGAGAGAGAGAGAGAGCGAGAGAGACAGAGACAGAGAGAAACAGAGAGAGGGGGGAGGGGGGATATGAGAGGAAGCTGTGTTTGTCATGAAACGTGGCGACGAAAGGCTTACAATTAAAAAAGAATATTTGTTATAGAACTTTGTACGTCATTCATTACTTGTTTGTACTGAATAATTTCACATAAAGCAACTTGACTGTCTTTGAAATTTGGTATGGGCCATAAGCTTTTTATGACAATGATGGCTACCCATTGCTGAGTGGTTTTAAAACGGCTGGAGAATGGATCAGCACCCAACGACGTATTCATGGTGTTTTTGTGAATCAGGAGATCAACACCATGCCCGTGTGTGTCCTTTCTGCCACAAATGCAGGTCCTGTATCTTTCCTGGTATGGAGCTTAATTTCCAACCGTTGGCCTCGAACATCGCTTAGTCCCAGTCGGCTTTAGAGACAAGTGTCACATCATGGGTGAGTGTGACGGACCATTTTTTGTCCGGTCCCAAATTGCGGGGGCAGTTCTGAAGTGGCGAAAGTTTGCCTGCTCACATGTTGACCTGTTTACCTGACAGCTATTCACCCGCGGTTTGTTGTCAGTCAATTCAGGTGTGTGTCGCTTGTTATGTGGAAGTTAGGGTTAGTGTTAATGGAGCTGGTTTTTTCTACAGGGGGGTTTCCAGTTTTCAGTAAAGGTCTACAATATTTAATGATTCCTTTGATTTATCTTGTGATTGACAAGACATGATGACACATAGGGCGACTGTAAGAAATTGTGGTTTAGTTAATGTGTGAGTCGAGAAGTGGATGAGAAGAACGGAGTGAATGGATGGTAGAGAGAGAATATGTGTATTTATATGTCATCTGGGAAAAAATAATCAAATGAAATCAATGTATTATTTTAACAAACCGTTGTTTATCTTTTCCCTAAAGTATGTTAATGGTGTGAATGTTGGCAAGCTCTGGAAGTGAGGAATAAAATTTACTGTGTATGAATTATTGGTAAATGTATTCTGATCCCTATTGTAGATACAAGTGATGATAATGTAGAAACTAAAAAACATTCTTTTTCTTGGTGAAAAGGAAATCGTTCCTTTATCTGTGGTAATTGTATTGTCGGCACTTTAAAAGGATTACATGAGGAAAATCATGGTTGTATAATGTAATCACCCATCGTGCTAAATCGAAGAATGTTTCTATTGTAATGCACTCATTGTACTGAAACTTAGTAGAATATATCATGGGTATTTTCTCCCAAATTCTAGTGAAAGGAAATCTTAAATAAATGTCAGCGAACCGCCCAGCGTAACGTGGACAAACGAGTCACAAGACAACACATAACGCGTTTCGACCTCTTAGGTCTTCCTCAGGTGAAAACAAAAACGAAACGCGTTGTGTGTTGTCTTGTGACTCGTTTGTCCACGTTTCTCTGGGCGGTTCGCTGACATTTATTTCAGATTTGTTTAGATTTCCGCCTGCAGTCGTTTCACTTTGCAACTAGATCTAGTGAAAGGTATTATGTGAAGAATGGCGTATAGTAACAAAACAAGGACGATAAATGTGTAGGTAGTAGGCTACGTAACCAATGTAGTTAATCAGTTCCCCAGATGTCAGTGAGGCCCCCGAGCCTGGTCTGGAACTGATTATCATCAGGTGTGGGTGTGCAGGCCGCCCCCCTGCCGCCATCTCCGTCACGACGACGTGGAGAGGCTGACCGCCATGTCATCAGTGTATATGTGTTGAAAAGGACCACAGGATTCTCCGTCACGACGACGTGGAGAGGCTGACCGCCATGTATCAGTGTATATGTGTTGAAAAGGACCACAGGATTCTCCGTCACGACGACGTGGAGAGGCTGACCGCCATGTCAGTAGTGTATATGTGTTGAAAGGACCACAGGATTCTCCGTCACGACGACGTGGAGAGGCTGACCGCCATGTCAGTAGTGTATATGTGTTGAAAAGGACCACAGGATTCTCCGTCACGACGACGTGGAGAGGCTGACCGCCAGGTCGGTAGTGTATATGTGTTGAAAAGGACATCAGGATTCTCCGTCACGACCACGTGGAGAGGCTGACCGCCAGGTCGGTAGCCCGACGTGATTTTCTGCTGTGTGGGTGTACCCTGTAGGACTTCACTTCGAGCTGTATTCGTGAGCGGCTCTCTGCTGCCGTGTGAAGACTGTGACTTTGGCTTGTTGCAGCCAGCCTTGTGGACTGCGTCTGTTAGGGACACTACTGACGGTGCAAGTGAGAATTGTGCCAGAAAAAAAAACTTAATGTGTCAGTTCTGAGATCGACGGTTGAAGCTCCCTGTGTTTGTTGCATGCCTTTGACGGTTGTGACGTGTATTGATTTTGTGCTGATTTATGTTAATGATTTAGGGTGATATGTATTTATAATGTTTTGATGGTTTTAGGCAGCATACCAAAGGAAAAAGCTTAACTCGTGTGTTGCCTGGCTGTCCGTGTTCGTGTGGTGTTGATGTGTGTGGTGAATAATCGTTACATGCATCCAAACTTCTGACAGTGAGAGTCAGATAATAATACACACAGCACCGCACCATTCGTAGCAGTGAGAATCCTTTCAACTTTCTAGTGGCATTTGTTCAAAGTCCTTATCATGATATCCCCTCTGCCACGTTTTTCTTTTTGTTGCTGTTGTTGTTGTTGTTTGCTTTTTTTAAATTTTTTTTTTAATTTGTGGCGTACTTTACACCTCCTGGTATGCAACTGGAAGCCATAGTTCTTGATGACCCGGGTGACGACTATGAGATTTGATGGGAGTTCCTGACATGTAGTGATTTGTGAAAGGAACAGAGGGTGTAATACTATAACACTTCCGCAGAGGATAGGAAAAAAAAAAAAACAACAACAAAGGAAATGCTATTAATTAATTGGCTTTAGCTTCTCAGATACCAGCGCTAATGGTTTACATTTGATTACAAAACAGTGATAGAAAAAATATACATAAGCACTTTGATGGTATTGTACTCTAGCAAAGGGAGAAAAAGAAGTTATTTCGTTTCTCTGGAATTATTTGTGACATTATCCGCACACACACACATTACTATTACTACTACTATTACTACTACTACTACTATTGCTGCTGCTGCTGCTGCTGCTGCTGCTGATGATGATGATGATGATGATGCTGTGATGATGATGATGATGATGATGATGATGATGATGATGATGATGATGATGCCGCTGCTGCTATTACTACTACTACTACTTCTAACTTCTACTACTGCTACCACTAATAATAACTATAATTATAATAACAGTAATGATTTCCTTATGTATAATTCATCCATCTGTGACTAGTCATTTTCTATGACTCTACAAACATGTATGTGTCCTAGCTATTTTAAATCCTTTGAGAGTGAAATTACTCTAACGAAGTTCTGATGGAAATCTATGGCAAGGCAAACAGAGAATCACAACTGGACTAGGGGTGTAATCAAACCTAAAAGGGGTTGTTGGTATGTTCGTTCATGTGTGTGTGACTGGACTACAGTTCAAAGGATGATGATGGGCAACACTAGCATCAACATTTTGAAGACCAGGCCGCGTGTCCGGGAGTGGAGTATTTTAACGGTCACAACAACACAGGGACCAACATCCAATGGGTCAATGGTTCTGACTGTCAAAGCAGCTTGCCAGACTTCACAGCAAATCAGGGAGTGGTCTACAGTGTATGTGGCAAGGTTTCGACATTCTGTAAGATGCACGTAGAATTTTCAAAGGAAATGCATGCTAGTGTTGACCTTCATCGTACGGAATACTGGTGTACCGACTACCACTGGGAAACAGAGGTGAGATATTACCTGATTCTTCTTTACGTTATGGTGTTGTGAAATGCAACGTCCATTCTCATGAAAAATTGTTCTTCCTATCAACACACAGCCATATCTATATCATACATAGTGACAATCCTGTCCTTACAATCAATATCAAGCAACATAGACATCTGAATTTAACAATCAAATATGTATCAAAATATTCCGGATATTTACATGCACCAATTTTTAGCGGAATCTCAGGGTTTTGGGATATAGAACTGAGGGGGACCACCTGGACATGTTATCATGATTAGTAAACAACAATATCCGGAGTTTGGTAAAAGTGTAAAACAAATATACTACGGAATGCAAAATGAGACGAAATGGTATGAATACAAATTGGAAGCAGTGTACGTCTCAAAAACCTCATATCTTCCGGTCAGGGTTCCTGATACTACAGAGAACTCTAACATAAGGCTATATTTTTCTTCACTTGCCAGGGGGGGAGAAAAACCACTCCAGCTTTATTATTTTCCTGCTAAGTTCAATTGTTCTGTGGCTCATTACTCTAAATTTCGAGATCACCTACACTGTAATGTAAAGTGGGAATGTGACAAGGGACAGGACGAAACAGAGCACTGCTCCTACAGCAGTCCTGCCTGCCAGGGATGGGGTGACTTCACAAAACAAATGCTTCAGATCGTACGAGACTTTCCTTAGCCATTCTCGACCGTCTGTTTGTTTTTGGTTATTACTGTGCGGAGATTGGTGGACGACTAGGTTCTATCAAGACAAGGAAAGAGCAAGATGACTCTGTGCATGTATTCACAAAATATTTAACATTTTCAGCGGCTTTGGGCTTTACGTCAGGTTGGAATAATGTTCCTTTCATGTATAGCAAATTCGTAAATGGTCTGACAGCACATTCATATATAATATGAATCACATCAAATCCGTGTATCCATACTATCCTTCCAGAATCATTCAGACAGCACTGTTTAGAAACATGGAATTTCGTGGATATTACCAGCTTAAGTTTTGAAATATACTTAGGAGCGCTTTGTGAAAATTCTCGATCCCCAGGAATATTCCTTTCCCAAACTGATTTACCTCGCCAGCGCTACTCCAAATCCAAGATTGAAACTACTCGCCAGCCTCTGTTCTTTAATCCAGAAACTACTCGCCAGCCTCTGTTCTTTAATCCAGAAAAGCATGCGGTGCACGAATTTTTGTTCTTTGATGCAAACAAAGTGAAGTACCCACAACATGCCACGTTTATGAATGGCAGTTACAGGTGGAAATCTTATGAAGCGCTCCGTACCAGGAGCATTAAAGATACATATATCCTGTATAGATGTGATGACGGTGCAACAATGGTGCCTTATACTTTTGTGTGTGACCATAGACAGGACTGTCCACTCAACAGTGACGAGTCCTTTTGTCAGATCCATCATGCGATGGGGTTTCTGTGTTCTAGTGCTCAGTGCATATTTCACACACAGCGTTGCAATGAACATTCAGATTGTGTGGACGAATATGATGAAAAAGTCACACTGCACCCTGCAGAGTCCATCCCACACTGCACCCTGCAGAGAGCCCCATCCCCAACTGCACCCTGTAGAGTGTTGTGTGAGTGTGTGTGTGTGTGTGTGTGTGTGTGTGTGTGTGTGTGGTCTGCTTATATATATATATATATATATATATATATATATATATATATATATATATATATAGATAGATAGATAGATAGATAGATATATTAGCTGTTGAATTGTTAAACTTGTAAAGCGCCCTGTCGCCGTCAATGTTAGGATGGGCGCTATAGAAATTGTCCTCATTATTATTATTATTATTATTATTATCATCATCATCATCATCATCATTATTATTATTATTATTATCATTATTGTGTGCAAATTTTGTTTAGTAATTTGTCTTTTAGATGGTAACCTTGCCTCATACTAAATGGCCCAAGCCAATTTCTTGGGTTTGGGTTGTCTCTCTTGCCTGAGAAGAACACTTCGGTCTCTGTTAGCTCCCCTTTTGAGTTGTTCAAGTGCTGCCTCAAATTTCCAACCAGCGATTGTAAAATACTTGGCATACTCTCAGAGTCTGTCTTGCAGTCTATCATCTTCACTGCAGAACATTCTCAGCCTGGTGCTAACACCTGTTAGAAGACCTTTGAACACTGAAGGAGGGTGAAACTGTTCTTTGGAAGGTAACTATGGCAATATTAAGAAAAGACATCTGTCTTTATGACACCATCGACTAGTGAAAGTTTCATATCCAGACATTCTACCTGTCTGTCAAATTTGACGGTAAACTTAATATTTGGCGGATTCAGTTCATCCAGGTGTTGGCAGAATGATTCTCGGTCCTCACTGTTGGGAAGAATAGTGATGCCATCATCTCGATACCTGCTCCAGCCTAGGCATTAAGCTCTTTGCGCCGTTCAGGTTCAACCAGAGAGGAAAGCAAAGGGACTGAGCAATCCTGCACGAGTTTATTGTCTGAACTGCCCATGAAGACACCAACAAAGTCACAAGCATGGCAAGGTCCCATTGCAGTACCATGGTTTGGCCTGACGAAGACAGTCTTTCCCTCTCCACCCGTGTTGTAGGCTGAGCAACTGTTATCGAGGGCGATTTTTAAACCCTCAACAATGCAATTTTCAGGTACCTTCAGAGGTGAGGGATTCTCTCTCAAACCTTCTTTAACAGCAGGAATACCCGTGTTGTTGTCCACATTGGGGAAAAGGGCTACCACGTCACAGACAGCAAATGTGGCTGTTGGGGGCAGGGGGCTTTAGTGTTCGTTGATCAGATCCACCTTCTGCAGGAATTCCTTCGAACCAATGATCTTATAGGGGTAGAAAATGGGTGAGATGAGCAATAGCTTGTTTCACAAACTTAGTGATTGAGTAGGAGTGCCTGACCCAGAAAGCAAAAATCTATAAGGGAAAGTGGGTTTGTGGGTTTTTACACACACACACACACACACACACACACACACCGAAATTTTCGGCTTTATTTGCCTTCCGTACTAGAATGATACGTAACTCGACAGACGTGTCACAGGTAGTAATCTGATGAATGAAAGCTGTGTGTGTGTGTGTGTGTGTGTGTGTGTGTGTGTGTGTGTGTGTGTGTGTGTGTGTGTGTGTGTGTGTGTGTGTGTGTGTGTGTGTGTGTGTGTGTGTGTGCGCGCGTGCGCGTGCTCGTGCGTGTGTGTATTTGTGCGTGCGCGCGTGCGAGTGTGTGACGAGTGTGTGTGTGTGTGTGTGTGTGTGTGTGTGTGTGTGTGTGTGTGTGTGTGTAGTCTTCAATTTAATGTCTATTCACGTTATGTGGTCTAGACACACAAAAAATAGAAGAACGCAGCAGCACTAAAAAATATACCAAGTAGCATCCAATAAAGATACAGCATCTGGGTCTCTTTACAGGTATGTAAAAATCGGACCCCGAGTCAATGCCATTGTCACATATTATTGAGGACTTACTTAAAATTTCATCCAGGGAAGATTCAGCTAAAGCAAGTAAAAAAAAAAAAAAAAAAAAAAAAAAAAAAAAAAAAAAAAAAAAAAAAAAAAAAAAAACCGGTTCACATCTTAGTACTTTCTGCATATTGATATCTTTTTCGCCACAGCTTTATTTTATGTCATTTGTAAATTTTGTTTTAAAACCATTAAGTTTAAGTCTGTGGATCAAAGAGGTCATTGACCTTACATGAAGTGTGTGTGTGTGTGTGTGTGTGTGTGTGTGTGTGTGTGTGTGCGTGTGTGTGTGTGTGTGTGTGTGTGTGTGTGTGTGTGTGTGTGTGTGTGTGTGTGTGTGTGTGTGTGTGTGTGTGTGTGTGTGTGTGAGAGAGAGAGAGAGAGAGAGAGAGAGAGAGAGAGACAGAGAGACAGTGAGATTGTTTTGTTAAATCATCCTCATAACTTTATAATATGTGTCAGTTTTCAGGATAGCCTCCCCCCCCCCCCCCCCCCCCCCCCCCCCCCCCCCCAATACCCCCACTCCCTACACACAAGGGAAAAAAAGGAAAAAAAAAAAAAAAAAAAAAAAGGGGGGGGGGGGGGGGGGGGGGGGGGGGGGTATAAATACGTCGTTCAGGTCATCCAGGACGGAGAGAAGCAATCAGGCCGCTACAAAATGATGGTGAAGCATATTGTACAGGAGAAGTAATCAGGCTTCGAGACAAAATGATGGCCAAATAATGTTACAGAAGTATTCGGCCTCCACAACAAAATGACGGTGAAAACATTTTGTTTCAGAGAAGTATTCAGACTGCTGCTGCAAAATGACGGAGGAAAAAAACATGTTGTTACAGGAGAAGTATCCACGATCCACAACAAATGATGGCGAAAACGTGTTCTTACATGAGAAGTATCCAGGCTCCACCACAAATGATGGAGAAAACATGTTGTTACAGGAGGAGTGTTCAGAATCCACAGCAAATGATGGCAAAAAAACATGTTGCTACAGTAGTATCCGGGTTTCACAACAACATGATGGTGAAGACATGTTGTTAAAGGAAAATTATTCAGGTTCCACGACAAAATGATGGCGACGACATTTTGTTACATGAGAAGTATTTTGGCTCCACAACAAAATGATGGCGACGACATTTTTGTTACAGGAGAAGTATTTGGGCTCCACAACAAAATGTTGGTGAAACATACTGTTACAGAAGAAGTATTTGGGCTCCACAACAAAACGATGGCGAAAACATATTGTTATGGAAGAATTATTCGGGCTCCACTACAATGATGGTGAGAATATGTAGTTACAGGAGAAGTATTCAGGCTCTACAAGAACTGTTGGCGACAATACGTTGTTACAGGAGAAATATTCGGGCTCCAGAACAAATGATGGCGAAAACATGTTGTTACATGAGGTTCCGTAACAAATAATGGTGAAAACCTGTTTTTTGCAAACACGTATTCAGGCTCCGCAACAAATCGATGGTAAAAACATGTTGGTACAGGAGAAATAGTCGATCTTCAAGGTACTCTGGCTCCATAAAAAAATGGTTGCTGGCGACGTGTTACTGTAGACTGTTCAAACCCAGTGGATGTAGTGTCTGCAATTTACTTATCCAGAATGCCTCCCGCTGCAGTCGTTTTTGTTTTGTTTCAGAGTGCACTTTCTCTATTGGTAGACATTTTATGTTGGAGAGTGAGTGTTGTGGCCTGTTGAAGTGTGATGTGATGTGTGCCCGTGTGTGTTATTTACGTTTGATCTGTGTTGGTAAAACCTTGTTTTGAGACTGGTGTGTGTCTGTGTGTGTGGATTGATTGGTAGATAGATAAATGTATAGATAACCCCTTTTATGACACTAACATTTCTTAAGTGATCTCATGTATTCTTTCATACAATTAGTCTGCCATATACGCTTGTTTCTGTTCTACGGTGTGTTCTCTTTCCAGTTGTTCCCAAGTTACATTATGCTGGTCAGCCTTGAGTGAATGCGTGTTCATTTCTTCAGTCAGCCACTGTGTGTGTGTAAGTCAGCACAGGGCGTATAGAGACAAGCTTGGAACTACTCTGTTGAAGGAAGTTTCCTGTTTGTACTGTGCGCCACGTGTCTGCGCCTGTGACAGGTGAACTAGTGCCACGAGCAGCATTACTTTCGAGAGTTGTAGGTATGTATATTGTATGACAGTGCGGTTAAATGCTGTCTCCTGTGTTGCCCCTCCCCCCCCCCCCCCCCCCCCCCCCTTTCCACCCCTCACCACCCCCTACTGCCCCGCACCACCATCTCTCCTGGGTCTCCAAACCACCCACTCCTCCAGAAAGACCATTTGAAGGGCCTGCTCTCACTGTTTGTCAAACTGGTTCCATCAGTGCACGAACAATCCTGAAGAACTAAAAGAAAGCAAAGCCTTGTGTGAAGACGGCGATAACTGTTTCCGAGCATGCCACTGCGAAATTAAAGCAGCGAACTGGGCAAGCATAGCATGCACGTGTGAAGGAGTTTCAATTTCCCTGCAGTTCAACCAAGCACAAATCTATATAGTTGAAAAGTAAGGTGACTGCAGGCGGAAATCTGAACAAATTAAAGAAAAAAATTGATGAAGCTCCAAATTGGATGGAGACAGATGATCACTCGTTCATTTTCGTTGCCCTGAGTGTTACTTATCTTGTCTGAAGAATACCTAAGAGGTCGAAACGCGTTGTATTTTGTCTTGTGATTCGTTTGTCAACGTTTTTTTTTTTTTCATTGACAGAGCTTTTCACTAATCTTTCAATGTTCTACAACCACAATTCATCCTTTTTTTTCTATCATCAGAAAAAAGGGTCACTCTGACCAAAGAGAAAAACATTAATTTGCATTATAATCAAGTGTCTGAGGTGCGTTCTGTCTGACTGTCTGTCTGTACATCCATCTGTGTGTCTGTGTGTCTGTCTGTGCCTATGTCATCTGTCTTTGTTCTCAGCTAATCCGGCATGGTGACTCATTAACATGGCTGGCATATCAAGAAGGAATTACTTTGGTGTTAGAAAGTCATGCTTGTTGTGTTTTTCAGCAGCAGCAGCAGCAGCAGCAGCAGTAGTAGTAGTAGTAGCAGTGGTGGCGGCAGTAGTAGTGGTGGTGGCAGCAGCAGTAAAGGTGGTGGTGGTGGTAGCAGTGGTAGTGGGTGGTGGTAGTGGTGATGGTGTGGTGGTGGTGGTGTAGTAGTAGCAGTAGTAGTAGTAGTAGTAGTAGTAGGAGGAGGAGGAGGAGGAGGAGGAGGAGGTAGGAGGAGGAGTAGTAGTAGTAGTAGTAGTAGTAGTAGTAGTAGTAGTAGTAGTATTTTTTTGCGAGATATCGCGAAGCCAACTGATGTCAGGATTCCAGAAGCGTAAAAAACATTTCATTGTTGACGTTCATAATATAGTAGTTCAAAACCCCACTGCTTTCTGTCAGCCTGAACAGCACAGTTGGGATAACCTTAGAGTGAAGATCTACATGTCATGGATTGAATCCTAGATTCGAACAGTCTCTTTCGCCTGCAGAGAAGTCTAAGCAGGTCTAGGGCAGAGAGCAAGGGGAATGAATATAGAGTGGTATAGAAGGGGGAGGGGAACACAAGGGGTGGATGGGAGGGGTCAGAGAGGAAGATAGTAAGGGGAGAAAGGAGACAGGATGGGAGAGGACATGTGGCGGGGGGAAGATGTGGGAGGGAGGGGGGGGGGGGGGTAAAGGGGTGAGGAGAAGGCAGGGGAAGTGAGTATGGAAGGTGGGGTGGGTAGGACTGGTAACATTGTAGGCAACTCGAAAACGCACTTGGGAGACCACAGACTCTGCCCGAGTCGAACAGATCATGGATCAACTGTTTGGCGTAGAGAAACACAGTTACAGTACTGTCAGGCCCAGTGTTGTTGTTGTTGTTGTCGTCGTCGTCGTCGTTGTTGTCGCTGTTCTTGTTGTTATTGTTGTTGCGTATTTTTGCAAGGCTTTTGACATCATCAGCAGACTCTTCTTGTGGAGAATACTTGTGTCCTTTCTCTGGGTCCTACTGGCATATTCTGGGTGTACCCTTTCCATGTCTGCTTGTTACCTGACTCTGGAGAATGCCACTGGTGGTGAGGAAAGACCCACCACTGACCACAGGTGAAGTCCTGTTGACAGCGGGCAAGACCACAGCTGAGATCCTCTTCAGAACGCACGTAAGCCCGTTTTAACAAAAGCTAGTGTGCGAATGTGGAGTTTCACTGACTTCTATCAGCGAAACAGTAACGAGAGGGGCTGCAGAATGCGCGCAACAGTTTGCCAGATGGTGGCAATTTTTTTTGCCTGTGGGTTATGCAGTCATGAAGTACTGGGCTGCTGCTACATCCGTGAGGACACTTTTGTAGTGTCACATCCAGTGGCTTCCACACAGTGGCGTCTGCCTGGGAGCAGTTACGTCGCCTGAACGTCTGAACTGAATGCTCTACGTGTCTGCACCTTGTATCAACACTCCGCAGGCTCCTAAGGGTGATGTAGGATTGTTTATACCTGGTTGGTTCGGCACTTGAGGACAGTATGCCTTGGTTCCACCTGGCATCTTAGAGTGTGTTATTTTCTTCCTCTGTTCTATATTCCTGATGCTGTTATTAACGCTGTTCCATCAGTCTTGGTTCGTATCGCTGAATAGGAACTGAGAACGGCTTCAATGGCTATCAGCTGACAGTCTGTAGGAAATGGTTCCATGTGTTCGCAGGTGTACGGTCAGGGCTTTGTTGCTTCACCTGTCCTTTTCACTGTGGCATTAATCTGGGTCCTGGGAAAAACTCTTCTGGTATAGGCGTCGACAGGTATGAAGAACACAAACAGAGAGGCGCTGACCGTATTAGCCGTTCTGTGTGTGTGTGTGTGTGTGTGTGTGTGTGTAGCGATTTTGTTTGTCTATACTTATTTTTTAAACATAGCAAAGGGAAACCACTGCGTGTCAAAAAAAAGTCATTCTCATCAAGCGCAGTGCTCTCCCTTTACCCCTGTGCAGCTTCCAGATGACCTCAGAGACAGTAAGGAGCGGGGTTGCTGGATGTGCACAGCGGTTTGCCTGATGAGTGGCAATCGCTTGCCCATGGGCTGTGCAGTCGTGGAATACTGGACTGGTGGTGATGCTGGTGGTTGTGGTGTATGCATGCCTGCGTGCGTGTGTGCGTGCGTGCGTGCGTGTGTGTCTTGAAAGAGTGCCTCTCAACAATAGAAATGTGTCCTATGATGAAAATAAAGCCAACCGGGATCTTTCTGGTCAAATATTAGCTGAACGGTCCGTCTTTCTTAATTTTAGTCTGGACACATCGCCAGAGGAACTTGAAAACTATTATTACCCAAAATCTAAGAAATCATCCTGGAGGTCGCTGATAAAACGATTCCAAAGTTTAAATATGTATTCCACCCGGAACAGTCCTTAAATCCATGGTGAAATAGCTCTTGTGAACGGGCGGTTAAAAGAAAATCAGAAGCTTTTCAAAACTAAATTAAAAAAAAAGCCGATACGCACAGAATACAGTCAGAATTGCAGAGCTGCATAGTGAGAATGAAAAGCTAATTTCTTTCAGTAACGAAGAGGTTGCTGTTGCGAAACAGATTTACTATGGAAGTTTAATTATGAACTGGTCGAAAGACACAGGTGATGCAACAAAGTTATAGAGAGAAATAAAGCGCCTAAAGGGTGTTTGTAACCTCCCTGAACCATCTCTTCATGAAAACAATGAAATTCGTCAAACAAACGAAGACAAAGTAAAATTATGTGCTGATACATTCGCTAAAATCGGTCAGAACGAGTATTTGCCAATACCTGAACAAATTCGATTACGTCAATTCGTAGATGAAAATCGACCTTTCGAAATAAATTACTCTGACAATAGTTCTTACACTAATTGAAATCTAACAGTGCGGGAATTAATTTCTGCTCTTCGAAGCATAAAGACAAGCGAAACAGCAAGAGGTAAAGATCCAATTTCATATAACATGATCATATGTTTGTCCAGAATGTTTTCTACGAAAATTATGAGACTTTCCAAATCCGTTTGAATTCCAGCACTCTACCAGCTAACTGAAAAAAAGGCCACGATGGTTCCAGTTCATAAAGAGGGAAAATCAAACCCAAATGCATTTAGCTTCCCACCTGTTTCTTTCACTCCTAACACGAGCAAAGTTTTTGAGAGAAGATTGAAGTCAAGATTGGAACATTTCCTTGAAAGTAAAGGATTCCTGCCATTAACACAGGCCGGTGTAACAGCCCGTTCTTACCCCCCCTCTGGAACTTACCCCAGGGTAAGTCTGAGCTTGCCTGCTTTTACCCCCGGGGGTCATTCTAGGACTAGCTAGAACTACTCCCCCCCCCCCCCCCCCCCCCCCCCCCCCCCGCCCCAGTTGGAACTTATCCCCGCGGGGGTAAGTTTGGACTAGCCTGGATTTTAACTCCCACCCCCCCCACCCCCCCCCCCCCAAAGGGCCAGTCTAGGACTATTTGGAATCTTCCTCCACCCACCCTACCCTTCAAACAAGAGAGGGTTATTCAGGGTTTTCCTCTGCCTTTTCCCAACACGCACACCCGCCTTAAAAAAATTGTGTTAGCCTGCATATATTTACCCCTGCTCTCCCACTTCCTAGATACAGTCAGTTGGTTTAGACAAGTGTAGTCCTAGACTCTTCTCAATAGATGGACCTCCCATGTGAGTACAGCTTACATGCGTGGGTCAATATTCGGTGTGTGAGTACGCCCGTACATGTGTGTGGAAAGAAAGACGGCTACATGCCAATGTGACCATGTGCCAATGTGACCAAGCGTATTTGTGACAAAATGTCGTGGTGAGCGTTTTGACCAAGTACCGATGTTGCTTCTCCCGGTTTGCCTCTTTTAACTATTTTACAGCTATTTAGTCTCCTGAGTACCTGTGTACCTTAGCTTGTACAATGCAGATGACTAGTGGTCAGTGCCACTGACCACTAGTCATTATGACGTAAATCCGAGATTTGAACTAATTAACAGCTAATTAGTGTTTCCCGAGTGCTTGTGTACCTTGTACAATGTAGATTACTTGTGGTCAGTGCCACTGACTACTGGTCATTATGACGTAAATCGGAGATTTTTTTTAGCTATTTCACGGCTAATTTCTAGTCTCCCAGGTACCTGTGTACCTTGTACAATGCAGATGACTGGCGGTCAGTGTCACTGACTACTGGTCACTATGACGTAAGTCAGATATTTCGAATATTTTACAGTTCATCAGTGTCTCATGAGTGTTTGTATACCTTGTGCAATGCAGACAACTAGTGGTCAGTGTCACTGACGATTGGTCACGTTAATGTATATCAGAGATTTTAACTATTTTTACAGCTAATTAGTGTCTTCTGAGTGCCCCGTGTACCTTGTACAATGTAAATGACTGGGGGGGGGGGGGGGGGGGGGTCAGTGGGGGGGGGGGGGGGGGGGGGGGGGGGGGGGGGGGGGGGGTAAGTTCCAGCTAGTCCTGGAATGACCCCGGGGGTAAAAGCTGGCTAGCCCAGACTTACCCTGGGGGTAAGTTCCAGAAGGGGGGGGGGGGGGGGGGGGGGGGGAGAATGGGCTGTTATACCGGGTTTAGAAGAGGTAGAGGAGTTACGGACCATATTGTTTATTTGATGTCTCATGTGTAAAGAGCACTAGCCAAGCGCCACTAAACTGTTGCCATTTTTTTTTTTTTTAGAGCCTACGATTCAGTGTGGCAAAACTACTTTATGCCGCATACTCAGTCGGTATATAGGGTCGGTTTTTCTATGTTCCTAAAGTCATTTTTATCGACAGGAAAATTTCATGTAAGATCAATAACGTTTTCTTCAGCACAAGGGCTGTTAATAGGGGTGTTCCTCAAGGGAGTGTTATTGCTCCCACTCTTTTCTCACTCATGCTTTATGATATAAAAACGTTGCACCAAAGGTGCAATTTTAGCTGTTTATGCTGATGATATTGCTCTGTCATTTTACAAAAAGTAAAGCCAGAAGAAATAACATTACAGCAAGGCTTCAAGATGCTGTAAACAATATTTTGTTGGTTAAATGATATAATCTGTGTTTCTCTTATCCGCTGAAAAAAAGCGTCTTTATGATTTTCATCAAAAAGTTCATCGATTTTACTGGCAAGGATGCTTTTGTCTTCAAAACAAATGACACTCCTATCTATCTGAGCAAATAACTAAAGTTTCTTTGGTGTTAGTTTTCATTATAGATTATTCTGGAACAAACACAGTAACTATCTCATTGAAAAAAAGCAAGGAAGAAAATAGCGTTGTTGCGTGTTTTATCAGGTATCCCTCCTATAAATTGTGGTTCTAATCTTGATCATGTTGGTTCAAGATTAGTTCGTTCTCTCACATCTAATGGTCAAGAAGCGTTTTTTTAACGGCTTCCACGTCGAATTTACATAAGTTAGCCAGTGCTGATTCTTTGGCCTTGAAAATAGCGTTAGGGTTACCTCGATGGGGTTAAAGTAATATAACGTGTAAGGAAGCTGTGATTTTGCTTCTTATACTTGTAAATCTGTGACATAAAGAACTGTGTGTGTGTGTGTGTGTGTGTGTGTGTGTGTGTGTGTGTGTGTGAGAGAGAGAGAGAGAGAGAGAGAGAGAGAGAGGATGCCTGGGCTTGCCCCTTTTTTCTTCAATTTTATGTATGTAAAGTTATGGATATACTATGTTGTTATTATTTTATCCTTGTCCCCTTTTGCCTTGATTGGTCTTCGTCTGATGTATAAGAAAAGCTCTTCAGCTGAATCCCATGCACTTACTAATACATGTACAATTACATTTTTAAATTTAAAATCATTGTGAATGGATCATGACTGA
>JADBJO010008738.1:0-40000 GCA_016801955.1 Conus betulinus
CAATGTCAAGACATGGGGTGAGAGTTGGATATCTTTCTGCTCAATAGCACAATACACATTCGTTGGGGTAATCAGAGGCAAGACATCATACTCATGATGATTTGCACGTACCTGTCCGTATCCATCCATACAGAGGGTCATGAACACACAGAAAGGGGCAGCGAACAGGATGAGAGCTGACAGCATAATGCAGACACAAAACACTGCAATGTCCAGACCGCTACACACGTCACCCACTGACAATTCATTTTCACATTGACTCTTTCTTCTTTTCATCATTTTCTTATGCAGCAAAGCTGGAAAAATGTGTGCAAACTGTCCCACTGCACAGCGATAGGCTCAGCTTACACCCGACCGTCCAGCAGAGAGAGAGAGAGAGAGAGAGAGAGAGAGAGAGAACCAGACACTTCCAATATTAGAGCAGAAGTGAAAGAAGCAGTTCCCTGTTTGAAAGGATGGAAAGTCGCCAGGAATTGACAACATTCCCGCAGAGCTGCTGCAACATGGGAGCGAGAGAGATGATTACAATGATGACTGTACTCTTGTCAGGAATCTGGGAGACCAAGGCATGGCCCCGTGAATGGACGCGGTTTTTTGATTATTCCCCATCCCAAAGAAAGACAACATCAGACTTTCAGAACTACAGAACGATCAGTTTGATTTGTCCTCCCAGCAAAGTTCAGCTAAGAATCATTCTGAACGGCTTTCGACCAGGCTCTCGGCGGACTTTCGACCAGGAAGAAGTGCAGATGAGCAAATCATCAGCTGCCGCCTGATGATTGAGGTAGAAGGAAAAACAACACACACACACACACACACACACACACACCACAAATGGAGAAAAAAAAAGAAGCAAAATGATAGCCCAGTCACCACGGTACACACACACCACACACACACACGCGCGCGCGCGCACGGCACGCACACCACACACACACACACACAATTACACTCACTCTCACTCTCTCTCTCTCTCTCTCTCACACACACACACACACACACACACACACAGAGTGGAGGGTGAGGAAGAAAGTGGACAGGCTCTGATGGAGTCAGCAGCTGATCACACCGCCGGCGGAACATGTGAAACTCGTGAACGTTAGAAGAGACAGAAGCTTAGAGAATACTGGATGAACGGGACACACCATAACGTCGGAGTATAAAAGCGTTGAACCAGTTTTACTACTGTTTCCTTCTGTACCCTGTTACAGTGTGTTCGCCGTTCGTTGCTGTTTTCTGTGCTCCGTGTCTTCTTTTTGCTGTGGTTGCCTTCCGTGTTGAGGATTACCATGGGCCAGTTAGTTTCTCGTAAGTCGTGTTGTTTGTCACTTGAAATGTTTCCTTCATTCTTGCAACAAGGTTTTCAGCTTCTCGCGACCCCCTCTTTGGCAGTACTTGATTCATGGGGAACCCAGTACAAACCATCGTCATCCCCCCCCCCCCCCCCCCAGTCCCCCACTAACTTCTGTTTGAAAGAGAGCTGCCATTAAAGTCCAAAAATGTGCTCACTTATCTGTTCTGCTCCTATATCTGTTGTAGTTGGGGTGTGTTTTTTTATAAAAGCCTCGGAGTTGCTATGGCGTCAGAACAGGATGGAGGTGTGTGTGTGTGTGTTTGGGGGGGGGGGGGGGGACAAGAGCAGAGGGGGGGGGGGGGGGGGCGCTGCCCTCCACCTATGAACAAAAATAAATGGAGGGGGGGGGGGAGTGGGGAGGACACAGTACCTTTTGGCTCCCCAAATATTTGAAGCCTCAAAATGCGAACAGCATACTATAGTGCAACCCTCCCCCCTCTATTCTCTCCGTCTCCCTATTTTATACAGGAATTAAAAAAGAATACCCTTTCTGAAAAGTTGTAAAATGAGACCCCCCCCCCCCCCCTCCCCACCTCCCACCCCAGCTTTTTAAAAAGAATTTTTGCCTCCCCCCTCCCCACCCATTACTTAAAGTGAAGAATTCTCACCCATCCCCGAGTTCTGGCTGGCCCGCCCAATGTAAAATGTTTTCCAACGCCACTGACTTAGAATGTGTTCTTACTGCTCCCTGATTCCCTAGAAATTTTAGGGGTGTCGCGTCCACGATTTACTCTTTCAACTTCCAATTGCCCCATATCCCCATCCGCACCCCCCTGCCCCCCCCCCCCCCCCCCCCCCCCCCCCCCCCCCCGCCTTTGTGCATATATATGACCCACCTATGTTCAACATCCGTTATTTCAACATACGTATTTACCTTACCCCTGGTCCCACCACTCTTCACTTTGTCCCTCGCCTTTGATTTTCTGTTTTTAAAAAAAAGGTGAATTAATGATAAAACAACATTTTGATGGATTGCTTAAGACATGAGAAATGAGAACTAAGCATGTAACGTTTCAACCACTGAAGAAAGTTAAGTTGAATGTCATCGTAATTGACCAAAGACCATCCTTCTCCATCTTACTTCCTCCCCCCTTCTCCGTCTCCGTCTGTCTGTCTGTCTCTCTCTCTCTCTGTTCTCTGTGTCTCTCTTACACGTTTCTGTTGTTATTGGTACGATTTCCCTGTGGATTTTCTGTAACATGAATGCCTTTTGTGTGGACCTTAATTCTGCAGTCATGTCACTTCTGCGTCATGTTGGCCTCTATAAACTGGTTTTTTGGTTTTTTTTTTTTTTTTTTTTTTTTTTTGGGGGGGGGGGGGTGGGGGTGGGGGTGGGGGAGTGGGAGTGGGACGCTGCACTTGTACAGGGGAAAAAAAAAAAAAGGAGAGAACAAAATAAGCCTGTACAAGTCAGCGGAGAGGGGATATAGGAATCGCTCACTGGCCACTTCAATTTTCCACTTCCTGAAAACATGGTGAGACAAGTCACGCGTGTTGGGAGGGATGAAAAGTGGTTTCTATATGACATACACACGACCTTTTCCACTACCTCTTAACCCCGTCCCCACTCCCTCCCCGTCCAACTCCCCTTCTCCCCAATACTCTATCCAGCCCCCCACCCCCCACCCCCCAACGTCCCTGCCGTCTCTAGAGTAACGTTGTAAATGGAAAAGAAACGATACCATTTTTAAAGAAAACTTATTTTTTTTATCAGGATCAGCGTCCTTGTTATCCAGTTGTTAACAGGTCTTTTCTGGTGCAGTCTACATATTGCAGAAAATGGCTGCCGTTCCGGCAAAGAAAATGTTAGTTTTTTTTTTTTTTTCATACTCCCTCCCGTACAAGAGCTTTTCTCATGAAAATATACTAAAACTGATAGTTGAAATCTGAAGCTGTTGTGTCATGTTCCAGTATTTCCATTATTTCTAAAGCCGAAAAGATCTGGATGGATGACGGAAAGCAGTGTTTGGAATAAAAAGGGAGTAGGCCTAGTAAAATAAAAAAAATTCCCGCCTTTTTTTTCGTGTGCAGACGTGCTTTTCAATGATTATTTTTTTTTACATACCTACACACATACTCTTATTTACAAGCATACTATAGGGCACCCTCCCCCCCCCCCCCCCCCCCAGCCCCTCTATCCTCTCCGTCACGACGTGCCTTAATGCTAACATCACGACGTGTCTTAATCCACCCTAAGACTAATAGCCGTGAGAAGATACAATTCCATGCCCCTCTCCGATATAACAAAAACTTGATGTTCAGTTCAAATGAGACGATTAGATTGTAAATGCGGGTGTTGCTCTTGGACGTTTACAATGTAAATTGATGACCTATATATTTGTTTTTAAAAGCTCTAATCTCCGAGTGCAATTCGGTGATTGTTCAATGTCGATCCAGTTCCAGTATGGAATCATGTTCATCTTTAATTAAATCGGAGAATGGTGCTCGTGCACCCAGCGCTCTGCACCCCCCCCCCCCCCCCTCTCTCTCTCTCTCTCTCTCTTTCCAAATACAAATACATATTTCCCCTTCATCAGTTCTGCAACCTCTGCATTAATGATAAGAATTGAGCATTTCTGACCGCCATCAATCGTGTCTGCCACCAGGCTGACCTTGATCTATTCCGGAAATAATAATGATAGTCATAATGATAGATATAGTAGTAGGCTATGAATAACGATAATAATAGTAGGTGGAAAGGAAGATGAATGATCAGTGAGTAAAAAGTTGACAGTACTATTGGAACAGGGAAGACGGGTGGGGTGGGGGTGGGTTGGGGCAGGAAGGGAACCACATAGGCCTGCCTACACCCACATACTTCTCTCTCTCTTGTTGTTTTGTTGTTGTTGTTGTTGTTGTTGTTGTACATATATGTGAGCATTACAACTTCAATAAGAACAACAACTACTACTGCTACTTCTATTACTACTGCTACTACTACTTCTTACCACTGATGGTGATAGGATTGGTGATGATAGAACAATAGTAATTTTGAACATAATGATAATATTAAATGGTCATTGCAACAACGACATTTGTGATCATGATGATGATGATGATGATGCCTTGATAGTAATGGTAATAATGATATGAGGATGATAAGAATGATAGGAATAATGGTAAAATTAAAAGTAATATTCGTAATAATAGTTGGTGGAAAGGATTAGAAATGATCAATGAGTGAAAGGCTAGTACTACTGGAACAGAGAGAAAATTATGATGGTAATAATGATGATGAAGATGGTGATAATAGTAGTAATAATAGTTATAATGACAAATCTAGTGATGTTAGCATTAATAGTAGTAGTTGGAAAGGAATATAAATAATCGAGTGAAAGGCTAATATTACTATTTGAAAAGGGGGAAAAAAAAAAGGTGTGTGTGTGTGTGGGGGGGGGGGGGGGGGGGGGACGGACGGCGCGGCACACACACACACACACATGCATGCACGCGCGCACTTCTTGTATTGAGAGAGAGGGGGGCGGGGTGGGGGTGAAGAGACCGGTATTCAGGGGGCAATGAAATGCCATGCTGCTGGAAAAAAAAAAATATCCGTATGCAAAAACGAAACCCTCTCCTCCTTCTTTAACTTTTCCATGATCACGATAATCTTAATGAAAAAAATAAACAATGGTATTCTACAATATACACATAAAAGACTAAATCTAAAGATGAAGATATACGTGAAAACATGAAGTTGGGTTGCTAGCTTTTAAAACTGCGGTGACAAAACTGAACAGACGCCCTGTCTTACACCAGCATTATGTTTCAAAAATGGGCGAAGGTTAAGGAGGGTGGGGAACGTGGTAGTATGGAGGAGAAAGGGTAATGGAATGGGATTTTGCAAACGGATTAAGATAGGCATCCTTCAGTCTCGGAAGACTATGGAGTTGCACTCTAGGTGTCTATTCTGGTACAGCGACGGGGGTGTGGCTGGCCAGTCCGACGCGGGAATGACAGTCCCTGTGGCAGAGGGCACAGGTGAAGTCTGACGCTGGTCTGTCTGCCTGGGCTGCAGCCTTTCTTCTCATTTTCTTTTCCCCGTGCTGCTGAGCGATTATTGGTCATGTATTTAAATGTACCAATATTTGCAATGCTGGTCCGGAAAGTGGTCACTCTATCTGGGCCCTGTACTGGTACTAATCTAGCATGAAATTATGAAAATAAGAGCTACTTCCTCGTGACCTTGGCTGTGACACGAACGCCACAGACTGGACTGACATGTTATCATAATTATCATATGTCAGATCAGCGCAGGCTTTGTCAGCCGTTTGCCCTAATATTCAGACAGAAATAAGCTTACATTTTTTTTTTACACGAGCGCACTGTTCTTGTGTGATAGTTTCCAACAGGGAAACTGATTTGGAAACACTAAAAGCCTAGTGTATAATGTGTTTTTAAAACTACTAAGCGTTTCCATGGTGGCAATGTGAGTTGGCAGATTCGTGACACAGGTTTATAACTCTGTTAGTAAAAGATGCATAAATGACATGAGAGAAAAATGTTGCCCAGTTTCAGTGGGTGTCCCCTTGTGTGTACACTGTCGCTAAAGTGAAAAGACTTTGTGTGGCGTTCTTACCATCATGGCCATACAGGCCTCAGACGTTTTAAGTACCACTCAGCTTCCGATGGATTGGCTTGGTAGTTGTTGGAAATTTAATCTCTCCTTGGATGTCAATGTACTCAATCCTAAATTTTGCTTGGTACAGCATTTCTCAGCATTTTCTGTTACGTTTATATGCTTTCTACGTTTTGGGGCGCATAGGCCTACCACATTTCCGTACTAGACCTAATTAGATCTGCGCACCGATTTGCAAAACATAAGCGTTAAGTTTTTATGTTAAAACTCGATATAAAGTAAACGTATAAATAAAGAAATGCGTAATCTCCGACAGTGTAAAATCGAACACTGAAATCCTCCCCGACTGGAATGCCCATTGCCTCAATGAACTGGCGGACTACTAAATTTGAACGGTCACCATCTTTACGAAACGCCGTGTGAACAGGGGAAACAACGCTCACTGTCTTCCAAGTGTAGCCCCTTGCGGAAATTGGCCGCACTGGGAAGTGAAGGCAAAGGCTATTCATATTTAACCAAAGACGCTGCATTCATTGTGAGTTTGAACTGCTTCAACTCCTACCAAAGGTAACTTTGACACTTTCTTAAGTTAAATCCGTTTTTGTCATGGCATAAACGTCTGGCATAATTTTTCAGACTAGATGTAGAGATCACCCCCCCCCCCCCCCCCCCTTTTTTTTTTTTTTTAAACTGAGCACTCGCGATTGTTGGTTGGTCATTCTAGCACATAACAGAAAGAGAGGGGGTTTCGTATTATCCTGAAATGTGTGAGGGATGTGCCACGTCCTTGCTCGTGTTTGCTTTTGCTATGCCAAGTAAGAACGGGGGGGGGGGGGGGGGGGGGGGGTAGGGGGGGGGGGGGTAATCGGAGGAGGAAGTGTGGATAACTGGATTGGGGTGGTCATTATATTGTTCAGGCTTGTACTCCAAACATGTTACGCAGGAATGTGTCCAAACATTTTTTTCTTACTCGATCAAACATCATTTTTCACCACTGTGCAAAAAATACCAAAATCTGACATACGAGGTATAAAGCTTTTTTTTTTTTTTTTTTTGTTAATCAGATTTATCCCCCTCCCCCCCCCTCCCCCCTCTCCCCCCTCCAAAGGAGGAGAAAAGAGAAAAGTTGCAGTGCACTTATGGTATGCGAGTGCAAAACAGGGTCAGGTGTCCACCAACATAAGGGTTACAGCAGGTAATGATAAGTCACAGCAGGTTGAGCGCCAATGGCTGTTGCAACCCACTTATACCCCATTACTTGAATACTGAACCCATTCTGTGTAATGATATGAATACCGAACCCTTTTTCTGTGTCATGACTTGAAACTGAACTCATTCTGTCGTAACTTGCATACTGAACCCAGTCTGTGTTTATGACTTGCACACTGAACTCATTCTGTGCAATGACTTGCACACTGAACTCATTCTGTGCTATGACTTGCACACTGAACCCATTCTGTGTCATGACTTGCACACTGAACCCATTCTGTGTTATGACTTGCACACTGAACCCATTCTGTGTCATGACTTGCACACTGAACCATTCTGTGTCATGACTTGCATACTGAACCATTCTGTGTCATGACTTGCATACTGAACCATTCTGTGTCATGACTTGCACACTGAACCCATTCTGTGTCATGACTTGCACACTGAACCCATTCTGTGTCATGACTTGCACACTGAACCCATTCTGTGTCATGACTTGCATACTGAACCCACTCTGTGTCATGACTGTTGACTTGCACACTGAACCCATTCTGTGTCATGACTTGCATATAGTGAACCCATTCTGACAATGGCTTTACTTCTGTCTCAAAAATGAAAGGGAGGACAAATTAACATAAGACTTAACAAAACCAAAGTAGGTAGAATTTTAATCTGGCATCACCCGATCCATAACCCACCCCCACCCCACCACAAACACATACTGCCTGACTGGAACCAGTTTGTTGTCAGATTAACCCATGGTTTAACCCCCCCCCCCCCCCCCCCCCACACACACACACACACACATGCATGCACACTTGCCTTATTGCAAACCCCTCCCCTCGTAGTCCTAGACTGTATCTTGGGTTGGCTCTTATTCAAGCAGAGTTCATACAGGTCTGGAAAAGCCTGGAAATTTGAAGGCCATTTCACAGGTCCTGGAAAAAGTCTGGAAAATCACACTGTGGCCTGGAATAGCCTGCAAATTGAAAAGTCAAACACAATGAATTTTTTTTTTCTTGGCTTGATATTATGCATGGCTGGTTTGATTTTCAGCATCATTTAGTGTTTAAAATGCAAAAAAAAAAAAAAAAAAAAAAAGAAAAAAAAATTCTGTGACCTCAAACGTGACATTTCATGATTGCATATTTTCACTTTTGCCATCAGATTACTTCTGAGTTACTTCCCCAACATCAAGGTCTTATCAACATCCGGTCTTCTGGCCATTTTGTGCTACTGCTGTTTGTTTCAAGGTGGCAAAGTGTTTTTCAGTGCACTTTGGCTTTATAAAATCACTTTAAGACAATGCATTATGAAGAAAGGCTTGATAGTGGTATTGAAAATGTAGGTCTTGGCCTGGAAAAAGTCTGGAAAAGTCTGGAATTTTTTGAGCTGCATTTCCTGTATGAACCCTGTCAAGTTACAGGATGTGTTGATCCAAATGTTGGGCAACTCCCCCACTCTTTCCTGCCCCCTTCACACACCCCTCCCCGCTCTCCTGTTACCACAACACTGAACAAATTAAGGCCAGTTAAAAAAAAATTTAAACCAACTTGGGTGATGTGCCCACCTGCCCCCCCCCCCCCCCCCCCCCCCCCCCATTGCCCTTCCACGCTGCATCCCTCCTATTCCTTCCCCCCTGCCCTTACATGTCCCACCCTGCCTTACCCTCCCTGACTTTCCAGTCCAAACATTTCCTCTATCATGTAAACGAAGCATTGAGACAGAAGTCCTCTTTCTCTCATCCCCGACACACTCTCTCAGAAAAGTGGAATATTATGTAGTTATCCTGATCAAAGTCTGCCTGAACTGAAAATAGTGCAGCATGGGAATGACTTGACCAACAGTGTGGGTCTCTCTCATGCTCACTCTGTGTCTGGTCTGAGGTCTGATTACAGATGTCGACCAAGGTAGTCTTGTGATTGACTTCATTAAGGCTTTGATTGAAACTGGTTCCAGTGACACCAACTGTCACTTCAACTGGTTCCAGTGACGCTGTCATTACAACTGGTTTCAGTGACACTTTTCATTACAACTGGTTCCAGTGACAGCATCTGTCGCTTCAACTGGTTTCAGTGACACTGTCATTACAACTGGTTTCAATGACACTTTCATTATAACTGGTTCCAGTGACAGCATCTGTCATTCAACTGGTTTCAGTGACACTGTCATTACAACTGGTTTCAATGACACTTTCATTATAACTGGTTCCAGTGATAGCACCTGTACTTCAACTGGTTTCAGTGACACTGTCATTACAACTGGTTTCAGTGACTTTTTCATTATAACTGGTTCCAGTGACAGCATCTGTCATTCAACTGGTTCCAGTGACACTGTCTTAACTGGTTCTCTACGCTAATGTGCAGGTCAGTCAGTCGCTGAGTCGTAGCCACGAGACCCTCTTCTTCAATTGTCTCATCTTTGTTGTTAATTCATTTATCCATCAACTTCAGATCATGTGTAGTGTGGTCTCAAAACTTAGCGGATGTGGTGTAGCGTATATGGACTAGTCCGCACGCAGTGAGGCCTCTTTGATGAAACTGAAACTGAAATCTGATTGAAAGTTGGGTCATGTTTAGGTACTGGGGGATCATGTGGATCTGGATCTGGATCTGGATCTGTAGAGTACTTTGCTGTTCCCACTTATGGCATGAACACAATAGTGGGAAGAGTGCGCAGCCTAGCACTAGTGGCGTGCTGAGAGCCGTGTCTTGAAGCTCTTGACTGTTGTTGTTGTCACCGCCGCCTCGTCCAGTGTGGTCCAGTCACGAACTGCATTTATAAAAAAGGAGTTCCTGAACTGCTCAGTCTGAGCTCTGTTGACTTGAAAGGATCTTGAATTATTCCTGACGTGGTTGGAAATGACAATGTTTGCTTAGTTCAGCCGACGTACACGGCTATTTGGATGCCAGCTTGGAAATACAGATCTCCTTAGTTGTTAAATTCTCCTAAGTATGCCATATCTGTTCATAGATTTTGTTGCCGTCAGTTCTATTGGCAGATTTAGAATTTTTTTTTCTTCTAAGAGTGCAGAGATGGGATTTTCTATATCTGTGGTAGACTAATGAGTACTTGGATGCAGTACTTACTGAATGCCAGAATAGTGCATCCTCTCCCTCCTCTTTCACCCCTTCTTTCCCATTTCTTGCTGTTTTTTACCTTCCCGCTTTGTTGGATTTTTTTTTTTCATCTTTTAGCTGCTCAGATGCAGCAGTCTGAAACACACACACACACACACACACACACACACACACACACACACACACACACACACAGAGATCAGAAGATGGGTATCATGATTTCATGGACAAGTTTCCATCTTTCCTGTGTCTACCGCAAAGGAGGAAGGGAATGGAAAAAGGAGGGGGTGGGGGAAGATGGTGGCAAAGAGAGGGGTGGGGGGGTAGCTTTAGCACTGCGCTTGCCATCGGATAAGAAATATCCATGAAGAGAGAGGGACAGGGAGTGCGTACGTCAAGTCTCAGTCTCATTATCTTGGCATTCATGGTCTCGATCTGCGCGCCTGTCACAATAATTTGCAATAACGTCCAACATAAGCCCGACAGGCTTGCGGGGGGGGGGGGGGGGGGGGGGGGGGGGGGGGGGAGGAGGGGGGGGGGTGTGAAGGAAGAGGAGGGGAGGAGGGGTGAGCTGTGTGGGTTAACAACTGAGAGTTGACGTAGATTAGTCATCTTTTTTGCCATTCGTGAGACAGAGAGATGGGGGGGGGGGGGGGGGGGGGGGGGGGTTGGTTTATAGAGGATGGTGTGGCTGTCAATTGTCATGTCACACACACACACACACACATACACCACTGATTTTCCCAGTTCCAAGGAGTTAACTGCTGCCTCTACTTTTTCTAGCAGCTGCTGCCTCAACTTGTTCCAGCAGTTTGGGGAAACTGTCACTGTCTTTTACTGAGGGACATTCAGGACTCCTGGGTCTCCTGTTGTGATGAAGTTGTATAATTCGAGCATCACATACAATCTTCAGATACATGACTTTCCCATAGCTGATGTCTTATTTCAGGTCTTTGCACTCACACATGACCCTATCTTTGTGCCAGGTGGTAGCCATATGGAAATGTGCCGTCAGTACCACACACATACACAAGCACACTGTCTCTCTCTCTCTCACACACACACACACACACACCACACACACACACACACACACACACACACACACACTCTATCTGAATGAAGACATCTTTGCAGTTTTTTGATCATCTGCTTCATTGTCTGTGTGTGTGTTGTGTATAGGGATGATAATATTATCGAATGCCTCTTAGTTGTTTTTTTATGTAGGTGTCTCAAACTGACTACACGGGGACAGGGAGAGGAATTTGTGTGTGTGAGTGTTAGTGACAGAGGCAGTATTGTTTGGGGCATGCATATGTGTGATTCAGTGATAGTTGAATTTAAAGTGAATACATTCTGCTAATGAAGAGGTCTCTTAAAGAATATGCTCAGAAAACCACACTGAAGAGCCTGGTAGGTGTTGAACAGTTCTATTTGTAAATGGGAAACTGACTGATACTTGGGTAGGAGAGTTAAGTGTTCAAGGGGTTAGTTTACTTATGTATAATTCAGGCAGTCATCAGTAGTTCCTAAATCACAGCAGTATATGCTGAATCATTGCAGGTGAGGAAGACTACCCCAGGCGGGGGGACCAGCTGAATGGAGGGTTTTCCAGGACATCAGGTGTGACAGCCATTGTTAGACTTGGATCTTCTGCTGGTAAGTAGCATGGTTCCTTTGTGTGTGTGTACACAGTTTTGCTTTTGTTTCAGGTAGTAATTGAATTCAAATTTCAAAACTGCGTTTGCAGAGTGGACATCCAGGCAGGCCAAGATGTTGCAGTACAAACCTGATGAGGACAGAAGGATGTGGTAAGTGTCTCACAGCAAAATAGTTGTTGTTTTTTTTACAGAGCATTTAGGCTAGGCTAGGCCAGGCCAGTCCAGTCCAGCTTTGAGGTCACATTTCTCACTTGTCATTACATGAAAGAAATGACCAACCTTACTGGGAGAATGACTGTGTGTGTGTTGAGGGTACATTTCAGAATGCTTTTGATGGTAAAGAATTGATAATAGATTCAACTCCACATTGTTTCAATGGTGGAACTCCATCATGCTTTATTGCAGACTCTGTGAAAACACTGTTCAGAGATATTCTGCCTGACCTGATTTTCATTTCCTGAAAATTTTTTTTTTTTTTTTTTTATTGAAAATTCTATATAAGAAATAAGTGAAAGTATTTTAGCATGGTTTAGAAATCTGTTTTTATCAAAGTTACATGTGTGTTTGTGTTGGCTTTATTTTCACAGCTTTGTTGAACCTTGACAAGATAGCCCTAATATGGGCCCTCACGGTCGGCTAAGCTGTAAGCAACATGATACACCATCAAAACAGATGAAAAAGTGGAACAGTTAAGGCAGTGGATGTTGGTGAGTATCTCCTAGTGTGTATGTGTGCAAATGTGTAGTAAATATCTTGCAGTGTGCAGTCTTTTCGTGTTCAAGAAAATCTCTGAATTATTATATATATGTGTGTGTGTGTGTGCGTGTTTTATGTTTGTGTAGGGAATTTGTGTAGGGATATACTGATATGGTCCCTTGCGGTCAGCTAGGCTGTAACCAACATGACTTTAATTGTAAGATTTGACTGACCCCAAAATACAGCAGGATTTGGTTTCTTTAGGTATGGCCCTAATGTAATCATTGAAAGGAGCGATAGTTGATGTTGAAAGGAGCGATAGTTGATGTTAACTGTTCAAAGCAAATGGTAATCTTTCTAATCTTGTTCTTGTTGCACAGTGATGATGCAGATTTGTCTATGGTTGATGTTTAGTGCAACATCTTTCGAAAGCTTGATCCAGCCTTGTACAGGAGGGGCATTTCTTCTTCCTATCTTTTGAGCTGGTGCATGTGTGTGTATAGAAAACTTTTAGAATTTGATGGAGCTCTAGATGACATCATGTGTGTTGTGTCATTCACTGTTTTCAGTCATTGCATTCATTCTGTTACAGGTCAGCATGCATGTTGATAGTCTTTCACTCAGTATGCATGCGTTTTCCCCAGTTTTGTTATTCACAAAATGTTTGTATTACTGACAGAGGTATTGAAATCACTTGACACAAAGATATTTGGGGAACAGACACTAAGCTGTATTTAATCATTTACTGTTCATTAGGATTGTAACAGACTTTTTTTTTTTATCTATAAAACTGTGCATGTCCTAAGTTTTGTGTTCGATGTGCACTGTATTATCATTTTCATATGGCTGCTCAAGGGATAGCTTATGAAACTTCAGCTGGAGTTTTCTTATTTCATTTTGTAAAGAGCTGTGCTTGATTTTAGTTCGAAACAAAAGGGATTATTTTCTTATTGTTCTTGCTTTTACAGTGATGAAGATCTGCCTTGGCTGATGATGTTTTATGCAACGCCTACCCTGTTCTGCCTGATGGAGCTACTTGAAATAAAAGGTAATTTTTTTTCTTATTTTACGGTGATGGAGATTTGCCTTCAGCAACTGACTTCATCTCAGCAATGTTTTGTGGACACTGGGTCCAGTGTTAAAAAGATGGAGCGCATCTTCCTTCTACCATCTTGTGAGAAGGGGAAAGCAAGAGGGGGTGAGAGGGGTGTGTGAAAGAGCAGAAAATGTTTAAACTTTGATAGAAGATTCTGACATCAACATAATCATGTATGTTGTTGAAGCACTATAGTGTAGCCAGTTTTTCACTTTGACAGAAGCTGTGGATGAAAATAATTATGTGTGTTGATTATATCATGAATTGTTTTTGTCGTTCACTGCATTGAGTAATGTGATAGTCTTGTGAACTGTTTGTAGCTGATGCATGCAAAAGTGTCCTTGATTCTGTTGATGTTTCTGGCTGATGCGTGTAGAAGTGTCCCTGATTCCGGTGATAGTCTGAATTGTTTGTGGCTGATGCTTGTAAAAGTGTCCTTGATTCTGGTGATAGTCTGATGAATTGTTTGTGGCTGATGCTTGTAAAAGTGTCCTTGATTCTGGTGATAGTCTGATGAATTGTTTGTGGCTGATGCTTGTAAAAGTGTCCTTGATTCTGGTGATAGTCTGATGAATTGTCTGTGGCTGATGCTTGTAAAAGTGTCCTTGATTCTGGTGATAGTCTTATGAATTGTTTGTGGCTGATGCATGTAAAAGTGTCCTTGATTCTGTTGATAGTTTTATGAATTATTTCTGGCTGACGCATGTAAAAGTGTCCTTGATTCTGGTGATACTGATAGTCTTATGAATTGTTTGTGGCTGACGCATGTAAAAGTGTCCTTGACTCTGGTGATAGTCTTATGAATTGTTTGTGGCTGATGCATGTAAAAGTGTCCTTGATTCTGTTGATAGTCTTATGAACTGTGTCTGGCTGATGCATGTAAAAGTCGCATTGATTCTGTTGGAGGTTGGCATGTATTTTTATTGTTAACTTTGACATAGATGCTTTCAGCCTGCACGCATATTTTTCACGCTACTTCTTTTTTGCTTTTGTTTTGAAAGATACTAATATTACTAACAGTATTGAAACATGGGGCTGTACACAAAGATTTTCTGTTCATTATGATTTATACACTGTATATTTTTGTATGAAAGAAACTGTGCATGTTGAAGCTTTGTGTTTAATGTGTATTGTATTTATCATTATCATATGATTATTCAGAGGATGGCATGTGAGACTTCTGACCAAAAAATACAGTCCGGATTTTTTCTTACTGTAGGTATGGTCCTAATCGTACTATTTGAAGAGAGCTCTGCTTGATGTTAGCTGTTTAAAACAAAATGAAAATCTTTCTCTCTTTTTTTTTTCAGTGAAGCTGTTGATCTGCTAATGGATGATTTTTAACGCAAAAGCAAACCTCGTCTGGAACTTCTGAAAGCTGTATTCAGTTTTTCAAGATGGTAGGTCTGTGTGTGTGTGTGTGCGTGCGTGCGCACGCGCGAGTGCACATGTGTGTGTGTCTGTATGTGTGTGTGTGTGTGTGTGTGTGTGTGTGTGTGTGTGTGTGTGTAAAAAAGCTTTAAAACTTTGATGAAAGCTTTGGATGACATCATATGTATTGATTGTGCCATGAATTGTTCACATTCATTGCAAGCATTCTGTTACAGGTTGGCATGCTGTTTGTAATGAGCATTGTCACCAATACTGTTTCTTAATATATGCATGCCTTTCCCCAACCTTATTATTGACAAAATGTTTGTTTTTCATACAGCAATATTGAAATTGTTGATGTAAAGATATTAACAAACACTGAGCTGTACTCAAAGAATATTACAGACAATTTTTTTTTGTGCATGCCCTAAGTTTTGTGTTTGATGTGCTCTGTATTATCATTTATTATACAATTGCTCAAGGGATGGCCTGTTAGAGTTCTGACCAAAGATACAGGTTGGACAAGATGCAGTTTGGAATTTTCTTGCTTTTTGTTTTTTTTTAAAAGAGCTCTGCTTGATGTTAGCTATTTTAAGCAAATGTAATTTTTTTTTCTTGTTTTTGTTTCACAGTGATGATGATGAAATCTGCCCACAACTGAACAATGCAGCACCAAGCCTCATCCAAGCAACATTTGTGTGAAAGCTGGGTCCCAGTTTACAAAGAATGGGCATCTCTTCTTTTTACTGCCTTGTGTTTAGGGGTAAGGAGAATGTGTGTGTGTGTGTTGTTTGTGTGTGTGTGTGTGTGTGTGTGTGTGTGTGTGAAAGCTGGGTCCAGTTTACAAAGAATGGGCATCTCTTCTTTTTACTGCCTTGTGTTTAGGGGTAAGGAGCATGTGTGTGTGTGTGTGTGTGTGTGTGTGTGTGTGTGTGTGTGTGTGTGTGTGTGTGAAAGAGCAGAAGATGTTTAAAATTAAAATTGGAAGTCAAAAAAAAAAAAATACAGCATTTTATGGTTTGACTCTGTGTTTGTTTTTTTTTGTACTTCCACTCTGTGGTGTTTTTTTGTTTTATGGAAGATGACATGCGGATCATGTGTTTTATCATAGTACTGTAGTGTAGGAAGTTCATCATTTAGACAGAAGCTGTTAATGATTTTGGTAGCAATTATTTGTGTTGAGTATATCATGAGTGTTTTCGTAATTCACTGCATGGTGTGAAGTGAAAGTCACATGAATTGTTTTTAGTCACTGCATTAAAAAGTGTCATTCATTCTGTTTCAGAGTGGCATGCATTTTCACTGTAAGCTCTGAAAATGACACTTCTGCACTGTATGCATGAGTTTTCCCCCGCGTTTTGTACTTATGCTCTATGTGCATGGGCTTTTCCTCTTATTTGTACTTCCACTCTGTGTGTATATGTTTTTCCCATTTTATGCTTTGACTCTGTGTGTACGTGTGTTTTCCCGTTTTGTACTTCCACTCTGTATGTTTGTTTTTCCCCTGTTTTGTATGTGTTTTTCTGTGTGTGTGTATGTGTTTTTTCCCCCTGTTTTTTTCCAGTCTGTTTTGTATGTCCCCTGTCTGTGTGTCTGTGTGTGTGTTTTTTCCCTTGTTTTGTACGTCCAGTCTGTGTGTATGTGTTTTTCCCCTGTTTTGTTCTGTTCCATATGCATGTGTTTTCCCTCCAGTTGTGTTATTTATAGCATGTTTGTCTCGCTGACAGGATCAAAACACTGCGATGTACATTAGGATTTTGTGTTTGTTAGGAGTATACGGATACTTGTTTTGTATGTGCCTGTCCTTGGTTTTGTGTTAATGCATTGTATTCATCATTTTTTATATATATACTATATTGGGTATTTATATAGCGCTTATCCTCGGTCACAGACCAAGCTCTAAGCGCTTTACCATAAACACATTACCTCACTCACTCAAGAGATGATGATTGTGAGATGATCTAAGGTGGAGTATGGATTTTCTGTAGATGTGGTCCTGATGTATTTATTTGAAAAGTACTGTGGTGTTAGCAGTTCAGAACAACAGGTTATCTTTTTGTTCTTCCACAGTGAAGCTGCTGATCAGCCCGAGAAGGATGTTTAATGCAGCAGCAGACCTCGCCTGGGCAGCACCATCTGAAAAAGTTGTATCCAGGTTGGTTTTTTGTTGTTTTTTTTTTTTACAACAGAGCCTTTCTGCCTCCTACTATTTTGTGAGTAGGTGTATCTGTCTCTGTGTTCGCACGAGAGAGCAGAAAATGTTTAAAGCTTGATGTAAGCGTTGGATGATGCTAAGTTCATGGGTGTTGTCATAGCACAGTAGTGCAGTCAGTTCTTCACTTTAACAGCACCTGTCTGTAACATTCTGGACTCTATAGATACACATTTTAGGTAGAACTAGTCTTTGCCTGTGTATATGCAATGTTTGTGGTTGCACAACAGTTGCTTACATGTATCAGTTTGCTTTTGTACCATGTTTTTCCTTTCCTTTTTCCTTTTTGCTTTTAGAATTTCTGTTGTAGATCTTTGAGCTAGTCTCATAATCAGCATATTTAGTAGATGAATTTCAATTTGCAAATCTGAAGCTAGTTTCAGAAAGCAAAAAAAAGCCGGTGTTATGCACTGCTGTACACTGTGTGCTACACAGAGTGAGGCAGCACATTGTGATCAGTGTATAATGCTGATGCCTGTGGGAGAGCTCTGGGTAAATAAAAAAATAATGATTGTGTGTCGAGTATGTCATCAGTTGTCTTTCACTTGCATCCAGTTGTATGATAGTTTTTGTCCCACCCCCACCCCCCCCCACCCCCACCCCCAGCATACGCAGACTGGTACTCCTGCAGACACTCCCTATATAGACAGGCAAGGATTAATCCCATCTACCCAACAAAGGGGAGTGGAGTTTTGTGTGTATGACGTTTTTTTTTTATCCTGCCATTAAGGCAGCCATACTCCAGCTTCAGGGAAGGTGCATGCTATGTGTAATGTGTCATCTATACTAACAGCCAAACTGGCTTTCTCTTCTGAAAGTTGGTGATGGGATTTTACGTGTGTGCAAGATGTTATGAGTGCTTTCACGTGGAACCTTGGTTTATGGTCTCATTTGAAGGACTGTATGGGAAATGTAATCAAAAACAGGATTAACTCTGAGGGAAAAATTCCCCGGTACTGAAACGGTTCCCAGCGGAGATTCTAACCCGCAACCCCAGGATCACTAAGATTATGAGTCCAGGGCTCTAAGGATCACTAAAATTACGAGTCCAGCGCTCTTCCACTGAGCTATTCCGGCCCCCGTATGATTGTTTAATGAATTTTCAGTCATGGCATAGAGTAGTGCCATTTATTCTGTAACAGGCTGGCATGAAAATTTATAGTAATCACAATGACAGTTTTACTTTTAGTTTCCTCCAATTTTTCTTAATTTCAAAATTTTACTAACAACAGTATTGAAATTTTTTAGATTTTGAAGTATTTCGGGAACAGGCACTGGCATGCACATTACAATTTTATGTTTTAAAGCAAGGTATGCGATATGTTTACCTGAAATAGTGTTTTGTCCTAGGACTAATTGATGCACTTTGTACTATGTGTATTTGATAGATCAAGGTACGGCTTGTGACACTTCTGACTTAAAGATGCAGTATGGATTTTCTTACTCTAATTGAGGCCCAACTCTAAATGAGGCCAAAATGCAATAATTTGCAAAGAGATGTCAACTATTTCAGATACTAGGGTAATATTTTTCTTCTTGTTGGTTTGCAGTGATGCTGCTGATGTGGATGCTGCAGCTGACCTCATCTGGGCAATGTCCTGAAAGCTGGATCCAGTTCACACACATTCTGATTATGGAAATTTGTAGTGTACTTGTCATTATCATTCTGCGTCTGATGGAAAGTGAAACTCCTGCGTATTGTTGGCTGTATACATGACAGAAAGCAAATGATGTGTGTAGGCGATTGTAGTAGGAAAAACATTCTGTGTTGAATGATTGATCCAAAGACTCATTTGCTGATTTTAGTGTGAAATTGTGCGATATTCTGTTCAAAATGGACAATAGCTCATGGTAAAATGCACCATGAATGCAAAGTAAAAGATGAACGCTCTTTTTGAGTCCGTTCGTCTGCATGCTGTGAAGTCATTATGATCATCACTCTCAGATTTTTTTTTTAATTTTGTTTTTGCTTCCATGATTTATACATATGCATCATCCTGATACAGAACCTCAATGCTTGTTCAAAATATGTTTTTCTCTTAAAGTGATTTTCTTCTTTTCAAACATGCTAAAAATCACACCACCAACGATCACAAATATAGGTTGTAAAGTAAATTAGCAAAAAGGTAAAACCCATATGCTGGCAGGGATCCGTTGCTACCAGTGACAAGCAGAAGGAAAGGAAAAGAGCAGTAGCCGCCATACATGGCATTGTGCTAATGTAAAATATCTGTTGAGTTTTTCATTCTGTAAGATTTGAAGCAAACTTCATATAACTGGAGAACATCAAGCGGGATTAAAAAAGGTTATTCCACAGTCATCATATATTTACTCTGCTTGTTGAAGTTCAGAAACAAATGTGCAAATAATAACTGAAGCGGTTGTGTCGTGCATGAAGAGTTTGTGTTGTAAGGTAAAAGCAAAAATAAGATTTTGTGTTGTAAGATAAAAGCAAAAATAAGATCAAGAGCAAAATTATCAGGGTTTGTAATGTGCACGAGTGGGGTTAAACAACAACGTCGTCGTCTGTAGCCTGTTACATTTTCTTTATTCATTGAGTTACTAAGTTCGACCTTTTAGAATTGTTTGGTTTTTTTTTGTTTGATTTTTGCTGATGATATTTTACTATCAAGATCAAGAGCCAGTGGTTGGTATACAGACAACTAAATAATTTGTACTCCACAGCAAGCAGACTAGAATGAAATATTGTGAATAAGACAAATGTTGCCGTGTTTCCCTGCCCCAAGCAGACTGAAATAAAATGTTATGAGTAAGACAAATTTTGAATATGATAAGACAAATACTGTGTGTTTCCCTGCAGCAAGCAGATAAGAATTAAATGTTAGTTTGAATAAAATGAATCATCATGTGCCTTACAAAGGGGGATACATTGCATGCGCTCAGAAAAAAGGACGAAAAAAAAATATTGAATAGTTGTGGCTATTGCATACAATTATCTTGGTATTTATTTGACAGCCACTAGATTTTGATTTTTTACTTGTCATTATATAGTCAGATGAGTGAAGAAGGCAGTTACTTTTTAACATTTTGTACAAGTTGGATAGCAATTCCTTCAGTGCTTTTTACAAAGTTATTTGATTCACAGGAGCAGCCTAGTTTACAATATGAGCAGAAATATGGGCTTTTGAGAAAAATTCCATAATTGAAACGGTTGGTTTGTATGCTAGAAGTACGGTTTGAATGACAACACCTGGTGATCTGGTTTACAATGAACTTGTTATGATTTTTTTTTGAAATGTTTGAAATGCTAGTTCAAATTAACAGATTGGATGATTGCAGAATTCCCTGTATTCAGAGGATTATTAACTGCAGATGGCAGGACTGGCATAGAGAGACCTGTTACCCTTTCCATAACAATTCAGTATTCATGGCACAGGTGTTCAGTAGATACAAAGAAAAATAAATATTGAAACAACATTTTTTCCTTTGTACAAAGTAATGCACCTATAATCCGAGAAGAAAACGGTTCTTACCTATAAGCTTTTAGCAGTCAAGCACCTTTGCATCCTTTGTTTAATTTTTTTTTTTTTTTTATACAGTCGGGTACATTTAAATTGTTCATATATTTGTTGTCAAAATGTTTCATCAATTCTCTCCTTGATCAGGAGGCTGTAAGACTAATGAGCGAAAATAGCTCCTATGTATCCGAGACCTTAACTCAACATGGGCAAAAATCACCAGTTCCGAAAACGCTGTACAGATGAACATGTTATCCCTCCCAGTAGTCACTCTGAGATCATTGAAAAATTGATTTTGCACAGCTGTTTGTAGTGAAAAATAGCTGTCTCTCTCTCTCTCTCTCTCTGTCTGTCTGTCTCTCTCTCTCTCCCCAAAATGCCTGCAGTTGTATTTTTGCAATGTTCAACTGCACATCATGGGCTGATGAGGTGCTGAATCAAGGCTGATTGACAATGGGCCAAACACTGATCCCTCTCCTCAGTTTGACAAGTTCTACTTCATATTTCACGCTGTAGTATTTGCATTAAATTGTACAAATAAACAGGCGTGGGCATGAACATCCGTAAAATAGTAATATATCTGCTCAATATAGAGTCTTCTAATTAATATGTATTTACATATAGAATTGGTGTGCCTGATATAGCTTGATCCAGATATACTAAACTGAGTAATTTCAGGCTAATTATCAAATTATTGACAAGAATGAAAATACACTTTTGAATTTAGCTATGTATCTATTTATGAAGGAAACATGATACACTTTTTTTTTTTTGGTAATGTATTTACACTATTTCATCATTACATTCTTTCATATGTGGCACTTATGAAAGCCTCATTCTGACCATTCTTTTTTTTTCAATTGTAATGTGAGCCTCATCCCCATACTTCCTTCTGCTGTCCTCCTTTCTTTTATGCCATTCTTAAAGGCTTTGTTCATTTTTTTTTTTGTTTTGTTTTGTTTGTTTGTTTTTTTTTTTGGGGGGGGGGTTATTTGGTGTAGGTTTTTTCTTTTTTTTTTTTCTTTTTTCTTTTTTGAGGAGATGGATGGAGGACTTGAATTCATTGATATTGTGCCCCAAGCATTCAAACACTGTCAAAATTGTCCATAGGCTTGAAATCAATGAAACTTCGCTAAAACAAATCAACCAAAGGGGAAAAAGTTGAAATTATGGTTTCAGCAAACGGACGCTGGAAAAAACGATACAAGGACAATGCTGACATTTCTCTCATTTTAGTGGCACAACATGGATGATGCCATGAAATGGGAAAATCGAAGAGGTCGGCCTAAAGAAGAGGCTCTTCCCCATACCCTCCCCTCTCCCCAGCCTCCCCTTCCAACAGTACCCCCCCCTTTCATCTCCCTTCGCCTCTACCCCCTACCTATCTTCACTATCTACCCTCACTGCCACACCCTTCATTCAAGCCTTCTTTTAGACCTTCCCCATCCAGGTGCTTGACCTTCTTCCTCCCTACCCCACTCCTAAAAGATTCCTTTATGCACATATCTGTTGGTGACAACTCTTGCTGGTCTCCTCTTAAACCCCCCCCCCTCCCCTTCCCTTCCATCATCTTACAACCTCCCCTTGTATTGTGTTACCTGAGATTACACCGCCCCAATCCTTCCATTGTACATGCATGATTGCATACATGCATGTGTGTGTGCGCGCACATAATTTCCCCCCCCTTAAACCCCCCCCCCCCCCCCCCCCCCCCTCAAATTATATATTTTGGTTCCTTCCCCCCAGTCCTTCCCCTACCTACATGCTTTTCCCCTTTCCCCCTCTTCCTACTCTGCTCCACCTCTTTGGGAGTAGGCATGTATGTGCAGGTCAGCCTACTTTGAAATAGTACTCTAGCTGTGACTTACTTTATAAATATATTACTGTACTCACTTATTCACACAGTTTGATATTTACAAGAGCAAGACATAGGTGAGATGAATTCGTTTGAAATGTTCGTAGACAACTGAATCTGCGACATGTCACTGAAACCCGGTGCTTCCCCCCCTCCCTCTCTATGTGTGTGTGTGTGCGTGTGTATGTGTGGGTGTGTTGTGTGTGTGTGTGTGTGTGTGTGTGGTGGGGGGGGGGGGGGTATTTTGAGGTGTGTATTTCTGTGTGTGTGTTGGGGAAGGGGGGATTGGTTATTGAGTCTACATTGGTGCAACGTTTAACACTGGATCACTTTTGTTACCTGGCAAGTTTGAATTGTTCTCTTTTGGGGGCCTGTGACAACCAGCTGTAATTGGCCAGGTGATAAAGAAAGGCAGAGTTTAGGATTGTTTGATTTTTCAGCAGTACCAGAATGGAAGTCCCCAAGGAAGGCCCAGTGCTGAAATGTTGGAAAGAAAAGTTGCTTGTTTGCTTTTTCATTGTGATTGATTGATATATATATATATATATATATATATATATATATATATATATATAGCAACCACACAAATATATATATATATATATATATAGTGTGTGTGTGTCACTGAAGTCACAAAAATTCATTATTATTCATTACAACCATATTGAACCAAAAAGCCTGTATTTTCTCTGAACTGGTGCGTACCTGCTATTCATTCATTATAGAATTATTGCATGCTGTTAGGTAATTATTGCAACAGAGAAAAATGTAACACAAACTTGTCAAAAGTGGGTTCATTCTCCCATTTGATCCTAAGCAACAAAATGATCAAATATGATGTGCTTCATTTTATTCCTTGGGTTCTAAGATTTTCATCTGTAGTAAATATGTTTGAATACTTTGAACAGACAGCGAGCCAGAAAACATGGCAGCACAACATTCTGCCTTACAAAGCCAGTTTTGTCTGCAGCACCGTGTTGCTGGCTTTGTGGTTTGCTTTTCTGCCAAGTATTTGAGGTGCTGTGAATGAGTAGGTGTGTTCTTGGCTTGTGAAGCAAAATAAAGGGGAAGAAAGTCCATGTCTCTTCCTCTGCGTTCTTTTTGACTGGATATTGTCCCTTAAATCTGAACCTACCATCATCTGTCTGTCTTCGTGTGCACCCCCTACTACTCCACACCATCACTGGAGTTCCTAGAACAAAGTCAGTTGAATGGTCCACAAAAGCAGAAAACAACAGGGACTTAATCTGAGTCTGTTATGCACAATGTACACAGAAAACTGCGAATGTGCACCCATATATTGAGCGTTACACAGACACAGAACAAATGCCTGTATATCTGTGTGTAATGCTCTGTATATGCATATCTAGTGCTCAGTGTACGTGTGTTTAGGCAATCTTCTGTATGACACAGAGTATTGCATACACACATACATGCCAGGCATTACCTCAGTTCAGTTCAGTGATTTATTTAATGTCTTTTCATCGTCAGATGATATTAGACACTTTGAAAAAAAAAAAAACCCAAACATCCTTATGGACCTGCACAGACTTGCTTTTCATGGTCACCTGCCTCGTTTATTCAAAACTTTCATTATTCAAAACTTTCTAGCTGATCGATAGCTCCAGGTGCGTGTTGGCACTGCACTCTCTGACATCCATGGGGCAAACTTTTTTCTTTGAAGTTTCAGATGTCAGCCCGGAGCAGAAGTTTCTCCAAGACTGACGTTTACTGATTTTAAAAGTGTATCTCAATTTGACATGGAGTTTCTGATGGGCTTGAGTGTTGGGACCTGAAGGTCTTTGGTATACCCGACGCTGAGCCCATTTGCGTTCTTTTGAGATGTATTGGCAATCAGAATTAAACCAGGGTGTTTTGGGCAGTTGGGGTTTGTCGGAAGACATTGGAATACAGGTTTTAGCACAGGTTATCACAGTATTGGTCAGAGATTCTGCAGGGTCTGGACTCTGAAGAATGTCAATTTCCTGGAGTTCCTTTGAAATATTGGCTGCAAAAAGATTCCAGTTTGCCTTCTTATAATTAAGATGTTGCAAGACAGGCATTTTCATTTAGTATGGGTCTTAATAGAACAGGGAAATGGTCACTTCCATGCAGATCATCATGGACAGACCACTTGTAGTCCAGGACCAGCGAGGGGTCACAAATCAGCGAATCTAAACACGAAAGTGAGCCTATGGAAGAGTGGAGGTAAGTTTGGAGCTCTATCGTTCAGACAACACAATCAAAGTCTGAAAGGACATCTTCAAGAAGCAGACCTCTGGATGATGAACTGACCCTACCCCAAAGAGGATTGTGTCCATTTAGTCACCCAACAGCAGAAGGTGGCAGATATAGTGAGCAAATTGTAACAGTTTTGTGGAGAGTGACTCTTGCAGCTACAGCCTGAAGGGAGGTAGTCAGAGCGACAGGACTAAACAGCAAAGTTTTATGTAAAAGAAGGGCAACACCGCCCGACAGTCCCAATGTGGATGGTTGTGCAGGTTTGGAAAGAATATTCAAGCCAGAAAGAGTGAAGGTCTTCAGGCTTTGATTTTAGTTTCTTGAAGAGCTATGACGTAAGGTTTTAACGTTTGGCACAGAAGCTGCAGCTCTTCGAAATTTGAATGTAAGCCACGGATATTCCAATGGATTATTATTTACTGTCCATGGTGCAGAGGATAAGTAGGAGAGAAATCAGGTCATCTGCGAGTCATCGTCTCGCCCAGTGGAGCAAATTTATTAGCAAGTTGGACTGGACAGTTTTGGTCTTCAGACCTGCTGGCAGACCTGCCCACTGGTGAAGAAGGCCTGGATTTTGGAGATGGTGGAGGTTTCTTTCTCATCTCCACAATCTCCACACTCGGGGTTGAACTCCCTTGCCCGCACAGGCACTGCTCACAGAAGTTCGAGGCGGGATGGCTGGCTTTTTAATCTGCCCAGCAGCAGGAGTAGACTGCTGGGCAGTCTGAGGGTGGCGGATTTTTTTTGCCTCAACCAGGGGCACCCACTTTGGGTTGGGAGGTGGTGGACTTGCTTCCACCAGAGTTTAACATTCTACCTTGCAACGTTTTGGTGAAAATAAATTCATCAGTCTGGCAGCAGACTGAATGGGTGGAAACTTTCTTTATAGCCGAAGCATATGAAGACACTGTTGACTACTGACTACCAACAACCTGTTTGCGTGCTTCAGAAAACGAGTTTTTTTTTCGGTTTTTTCACTCTGGATGGTGGACTCCTGGATCCAAACTGGGCAGTTGTGTGAAGAGGAGGGGTGGTCGCCACCGCAGTTTGCACAATGAGCCGGATCTTTTACACGGGCCCATCATGGGTTGCCTTGCAACAAACACCGCACACCTCCTCGCCAGAACAGCGATCTCTGACGTGTCCAAATTTCTGGCATTTGAAACATCGCATTGGAGACGGAACATACATTTGCACATGGACATTCAAGTATCCTACTTTAATGACAGGAGGTAACAATAAAGGGTTGTAGAGTGTCAGAAAACAGGGTGTTGGTGGGCACTCTTTTTCTGCACCTTTTCTAATTGTCACCCTATGCACCTCTGTCACATCCTGGGATGCAAGTTCCGCCTTGATCCCTGCCACTGAGACACCTCTAAGATCTGGGCATTGAATGACTCCCCTTAGAGGAATTCAGCTGTTTATGGGGAGTCACCCAGATCTGTTGATCTACCAGCTTTGTAGTTTTCAGCAGCTGCTCTCATTGTTTCTTATACTTGCACTGGATAAGAAAGGTATCATTCGGAGTCATTTTATGGACTGTGGGTCTCCTGCAATACATTGGAAGCCCTTCTGTATTGCAAACAGGCTTAGTGCAGAAATTGGTTTGTCCTGCTCCGTACTTCCTATTATCAGCCAAGAGGACCAAACTCCTGATATCTTTCTTGTTTCTGTATCGGAATCTGAGTCCGCATCAGACTCCTGCGACAGCCTTCATGAAATTAATTCACTTTCTTTTTTTTTTGGGGGGGAGGATTGTTTGGTGAAGAAGCCATATTTACAAGTGTGAAATTTCATCTCTCCCTTACCCACCCTCCATTGAGTCCAACTAAGGGGCCAGGGCCAAGAAGTCATTGTCTTGACCCCTTCCAGGCTTCAGGAGAGATATACAACAGACAGAAACCTACCAACCCTATCCCCCCTGATCAAGCCCAACTCCCGGGAACAGAGAGCTGAGCACTGCAGGGTTACCTTGGCCAGCTGAGAACTGCCTGTCTTGACCCAGCCACATGAAGGGGGAGCCCATTAATACACCCGGGCCAGAGTGTACCTCCTGTCTAGGAGAGGTCTGAGCCAAAGTGATGTGTTGAGGGCATTGGCCCTCTCAATCACCAGGATCTCATTCCCCTATGTCACAGGTCGCACCGCATGGCAAATGTGGCGGATCTTAAGAAGACCACAGAGAGAAAAAGAGTGTGAAAAAGAAGACTTGAAGGGGGAGACGAAGATAGAAAAGAGCCAAATAAGAAAGGCAGAAAACAAGAAAAGGAGAGAAGCGGGTTACTATTAGTCAGGATCCTCACCCTTAGCCTATCTGACATGGGAGGCCCTACCAGGGGCATCAACTCCTTACCACGTTGTGCTTAGGCCAGACAACCATGGCAAGGTTGCAATCCCCGGAGGGAAGCCAAAGTAGATGGAGGATATATAGTGGAGGATTTTATAGAGGAGTTTAGCGTATTGCTAAGAGGGGAGGAAGATCGAGAGGAAAGGAGGCAGCTGGTCCTCAGCCATCTTGAGGGGGTGGGCAAAAACAGAAGTATGGTTGTGTGGGAGACCACAGGACTCGGCGGAAGCAATTTTGGAGACCCTGCAAAATGTGTTCGGGGACCGTCATTCCCTCCCGGCCTTACTGGCCGACTTCATTGAAAAAGAAAACAAAGGGCAAGAGAGGGCATAAGTGAGTATGCCAATGACCTGTTTCCCCGACACAAGAAATTGACACAGAAACAAGAGAAGGAAGGAAAACAGTTGGTCGAGGAGGAAGCACTGGTTGGTCAGTTCATGGAGGCACTCCGCGACAAGACAAGTGAAAAGGAGCATGCCATCTTCCGGAGAAATTAGGAAGAAGCCCTTAAGTGGGAGAAAATGAAGTGGGACCAGTTAGTAGCCATACAGCAGGTATTTGGGGCAGTAGGGAGTCGGCTTTCAGAGTTGGAAAGGGCCCAGGAGGAGCTGAGACAGGAAAACATAAGCTTGTGGAGGGAGTTAGAGGCCCAGAAGCGAAAGGGAGGGAGACCGCAAGATGAGGAGCAGAGGAACAGGCAAAGGGGTGTGGGCAGGGGGTCGGTAGTGTGTTACTTGTGTAGGAAGCCAGGCCACATCCAGAGATTCCAAAGGGGAACATGGATCAGGGTTTAAACGGGGAGCCATCAGTGTAGCGAACCGTACTACTGAGGGAATCCAGAGTGGCTCATCACTGCTGTCCAGGACCGTGCGTGAGTGGCCTACCATCCAGGTAGAGATAGGTAGTGTACAAATAGGTAGCGTAGAAATAGAGGCGCTTTGGGACACAGGCTCACAAGTTACCATCATGAGTGACTGCCTATGTCATAAGTACTTTTCAGGGAATTCACCACTAGTTAAGATGTCCGTTAGTTAAGTTAGTGGCTGCCAATGGGTTAGAGGTGCCATACATAGGGTACACTGTCATGGACATCAAGATAGGGAAGCGGGTCATTCCAGTCAGGGGAATCCTCGTACGGAAAGACAAAGGTGGTCAAGGTCAGGAGCTCACGGAGTCGGCCTTATCACTCCTCCTGGGTATGAACGTCATCTGGGAAGTAAAGGGGGATCCAGAGGTTGCGGTTGACCTGAATAATGAGTCATATAAAGCAAGCTTGGCCAGAGCCCCAGCGGGCGGAATTCATCTTCCAGCAAGGTCGATCACCAGCGTGACTGTTCCCGGAGGAGGGAAGCGAGTTCAGCAAGGTCAGAAGGAGTCAGAGTACATCATAGAACCACTGAAAGAGCAGACTAACGGCAAATTCTTGGTTGCCCAGACAGTGGTGGCAGGTGAGGGATCATGGACCATCCCTGTGGTGAACATTGGGGAAGAGGATATCATGATAGCTGGTAAGACTCCTCCGTTAGGCATAGTCAGTGAGGCATGTTGTGATGTCAGAGGTTGGGTTCAAGGAAGGCAATGGTCATATAGTTGTCCAGTGCAATAGAGTAGGAGTAGCTAGCCAGGTTAAGTCTCAGGCACAGATAGACCTGTCCCAAGTAGAGTGCTCTACCTCTCGGAGTGAATACAACTGAGGCAACTCCTGGAGGAGTTTGCTGACACCTTGACTAACCACGAATTCGATGTGGGCCACACCGACCGGGTGAAACATAAAATCCCCGTAGAGGATGACACCCCAGTGGTGCAAGCCTGCCGGAGGATTCCACCCACTCAACTGGGAGAGGTGAAGCAGCACCTTCAGGAACTCCTGGAGAAAGAGATCATCTGACTGAGCAGCAGCCAATGCGTTTCACTGATCATCCTGGTGAGAAAAGAGCGGGAGCCTGAGGATGTGTGTGGATTACAGCAAGCTGAAAACAAAGACCAGCAAGATGCATTCCCCTTACCCCGCATTGACAAATCCCTGGATGCCTTACAAGGTCTTGTTACTTCTCCACGATGGATTTGGCTTCAGGATATCACCAGGTTGAAGTGGAGGAAGAGGACAAACACATGACGGCCTTTACAACCCCATTTGACCTCTTTGAGTTTAATCAGATGCCTTTTGGGCTGTGCTTGGCACCCTGAGCCTAAGCGTCAGCTATGTAGTATGGTCAGCATGGGCTTGGAACAAAATTATCTTAATGAAAATAGACTATAAGCAAAAAGCAAACAGAAATAATTAATCATGGGATAAAATTAATGATATTATGGCACGAAAATTATGCCTTAATGCGTAATCGGGAGGCACAATATCTGTCTACGGGTAGCAGGGTAACCTGTATGTACTTTGCTCATCCAGAGCCTTACCTCATTCTTCAGGCGTTGTGACCTCCGTGGAGTGGGCACTGGGGCTGGTGGGGAGAGAATATCAGCTAGAAGTTGAGGGGGACCAAGCACCAGTGGTTCCTGTGCCCTCGGACGTGGATGTGGCATCAACAATATCTGTTCTTCCATCCAAAGGTGTCAGCAGAATAGGTACAGGTGGTTGCATGGCAAAGGCTCTGGTTCCTCATCTGGGAGTTCAGTGACTAGGAGGAGGTCTCTTTGCTTGCTTGACGACCCTCTCTGGGCCACCCGGCAGGACAGCATACACCTGCTTATGTGGGTTGGCAGTGACACACTGTGGGTAGGGTTGCCAGAAGTCCTGGATCCTGTTGCGGCCTAGAACCCAGTCGTGCACGTAGACATGGTCGCCGACCTGGAAATCATGGCTGGATGTCATGTAGACGATCAAATGCCTCCTGGTGAGCTATCCCAAGTCGCTGTTGATGTTGCCATATTCAGTCTACTGTGCCTGCCATTGTTGTGGTGGAACTTCCCAGGCAGTCATCAATGGGTAGCCTGGGCTCCTGCCCAAACAGGAGGAAGGTGTTAACCAGAATAACGTTATACAGGCAATCCAAATCTCAAAACATTGCTGGGACATAAGAGATGGGGCACATTTTTTTGTGACAGTATGTAAATCTATTTTGACCCTCATAGTCAACACGACATAAGCCCAGGTCTCATACTGACTGTGTTAAGTGCTGATGTCTCAGGTCAGTATCTATGCCACCGATTTAGTAATTTACACAGGCTATGCATATGTCATTTCATGCATTGTGAAAGTTTGGTGTATTGTTCTACGTATTGTGTTCTTTCTCCCTCCTGGCCCCGACATGCATACATACATATGAGTGAGCCACCATCCATTGCAAAGGTTGTTCCCCTTCTCACTTCTTTAGTAAACACATGTATACACACGAACAAGAGAGAGAGGGAGAGAGAGAGATATGCAAAGACGGTGGAAATTCTGGAGTACAGACGATAGATGAAATTAATAAGGTAAAATTTGTATACTACTGACAGAAATCTGTTCATATTCTATGATGATGAGAAATGCTATCCTTAGCAGGTTTGGAGAGGTGCCTACCTTCCTGTGGATGAGAAGTGTGCATCTTCTGCACGCGCGGGACAGGACTTGGATGGCGGACATTGTGTATGTGACGACAGCTGCAGAGAAACAAAAGGTTCTTGGTCGTTGTCATCCATCGCCTCTTCAGACTCGGAGTCCAGCTTCCTTGATGATGAATGCTGTTGTCATTCATTGCCTCTTTAGACATGGAGCCCAGCTTCCATCATGATGAATACTGTCGCCAGCAGATTTCCTCAGATCCCCACAGAGTTGTCTCCTTCAAGTTGCTTTGCCACAGCCATGTCTGCGCTTGTGGCTCACCTCATGGAAAAGGTTCACTTCCAGGTGTCACGGAGAACAGTGAGCCACCAGGTGGATGCCCGTTGAGGCTCTGATCCTTTTGTTTTCGTTCAGGTCTGGTTCCCGTTTCAGTTGTAAACGAAAAAACGACTGTTATCTAAACTATAACGTCGGGTTGGAGAGACGGTCAGTCAGTAAACTCAGCAACGAACCGATTGTTGCATCTGTTGGAACAATGCAAGTTCCGTCTACTGGAAAGGCTGGGGAGGGGGGAGGGGGGGGGGGGGTAAAGTTAGAAAGTTGGAGGAAGGGGATGGGAGGGGTGGGGGAGGGGGTTAGAAAGTTGGAGGAAGGGGATGGGAGGGGGGGGGGGGGTATCTGTTAACTGCTCCTTCTCCCCATTTGGGTACATTGTTGCTGAAAGAGGACAAATAAAAGGTGATCAGCTACACAGCAAAAGATAGCTAATGTCAGTGTCAGCAACATTAACTGGATACACAGTTTGTAAAATGGTTTGTTGCTTCCTTGGTTAGTTACTAGGTAGTTCATTACATTAATTGGCTGGTCGATTGGTCAGCCAGTCAGTTTACGTCGATTCATTAATCAGATCCAAAAAGCATGGATAGCCCAAAGCACAGCAGGTGTGCTTTGTTTTTCACACGAAAAGAATTTTCACACAAAATGAATACAAATGGCAAACTAATAATCAGAACAACAGGGTAATATGAGAGAGAGAGAGAGAGAGAGAGAGAGAGAGAGAGAGAGAGAGAGAGAGAGAGAGAGAGATTCAGTTTTACTCGGCGGCAGCATCACGCTGACACGCTGTATCAAACGCCAAAACATTGGAGTCAGCAAGAAAATGCCTATTAGTAGCAATACAACATATAGACTTGAATGTTGCGTGAGAGTTGGTGGGTGGGGGGGGTTGGGGAGGAGCTGCGTTTACAAAAAAAAAAAAAAAAAAAGGGGGGGGGGGGGGGGGGGGGGGGGGGAGAAAGAAAGAAAGAAACGAACAAAACCAAAAAAAAACAAACAAAACAACGGAAGACAAAAAAAGTAAAGGCAGGGGTGGTGGAGGGAGGGATAAAAGAAAGACAGCAGGACGAAGTGTCAGTCAGACCAGGGGGGTGACGAAGCCATTTTATAGTGTACATGTTGCTTTTGCCTCCATTTCTTCCACTGTGCTTGTGCTGATTTTCAATAACACGGAGGCCAGAGGATCTTCGGGATCGTCTTGAACTGCAGACATCAGACCTTGTATGCACTAGGGAGGCCTCACTGTGTGTGTGTGTGTGTGTGTGTGTGTGTGTGTGTGTGTTCCCTGCCATTAGATCAGTTTTCTTCCCTTCTTTGTGTCTTTCAAGGAATCATTACACCCCCTTCCAAGGCTCTTGAATGGTTCTCCTGTCACTGCTGGAACGGTTTGGTTGGCTCTGAGCGTAATCGTTTCGGCTACTTTCCTTTTCCGTGGGGAAAGGCTTCGTGATTTCTTTGATCTCAAATCCATCTTTGATGAAGCAAGTAACTTGTCGAACTACCTCAGTATTTTGTATGTTTATGTTCTTCAGTGGAGAGGACTGTTATGTCACCCATGCGGGTTTTTTTTTAGAAGGGATGTTTGGTGTCCATTTGCGAGGCCTGTTGAACCTGTGGCACTTACGGCTGTTTTCAAGATGACTTCGAATGTCAACGCGGACAGTCTTCGAGATATTGCATCGACGTTGCTGAGCCGATTTCCAGGTTTATCCAGTCTGTTGTGTTTTCTTTTAATGAGAACTTCATCAGAATTTCTCTTTTTTTTTCCCTTCTTTTTATAAAGACATCATACATTTCAAGGACCAGTTGAATAATCATGCGTGGTACTGATCCACATGTATTTGCCAGATCGAGCCACACCATGTTGAGATCCTTTTTCTGTACCCTAGCTCTTTGGATTTCGACATTCCTCGGTGGACTGATAAAATCAGGTAGGTACTCATCTGTTGGCTGCCATCATAGACAACAAGATTCCCCACCCCACTCCTTCCTCTAGCATTTGTTCATTCGTGATATTGGTCTGAACTGGTTAATACCACTCAAGTTTTATACTCCATCAGATATCCATTTGTCGCTGATCTTCAGTTTTCTCCATGCTCATTTTGTCATTTTGTGGAGCCACTCAAGGACATTTGGTCGTTTCTTACACTGCAGGTATGATACTCCATTGACTCCATGGCTTCAGCGTTCTGAACCACGGTCTTTACCTCATCCAGTGCTGGCGGCTTGTCATTTAACTTCTACTGGCGCTGCTGGCCGAGCCAAACTCTGGATTCTAAGTGATGCTGCGCTCCGAGTTTCGGAATATGTTTTACAGAGATGCTTCCCAAATAGTTTTTTTGGCTGTCCACTGTGAGTTGCCCTGATTTTGCATGTATTGCCGTATCATGCAGCCCCCCACCCCCCCCTTTTTTTGTGTGTGTGTGTGTCATCCAAAGAAGCCAAATCATGAGGACGCTGTCTGACGCAACTTGCATGAGCCAGGATATCATCCCAAATACATCTTGCCAAATGCCATTTAGGGACACACGATGTCATGATTTATACATTGTGAATGGTTTTTTTTTTTTTTTTAAATCTCCATTCCTTTTTTTTATCATGGGGTGCCCAACCGACTTCGCATAATGGGGGGGGGGGGGGGGGGGGGGGGGGAGAGGGGGGGGGGGGGGGGGTGTAGGAAGGCATCGTGTGAGACGGTGTGCAGGCCTGTGTAACTCTTGAAGAGAGAAAAGCACATACAAAACCCAATCAATGTTTTGACAATGCGCTAAGCTGACTTCTATTCAGTGCTGATTTCCAGTTAGAAACGGGAGAGTCGGCTACTGCTATATTTATTTCATCAGTTGCCTCATCATTTATAGCTGCCTTTCTTTTTTCCACTTCTCATGGATCTCAGCTTTCTTTTACTTCTTTTTTTTTTTAATGTCAGGCTTGTTTTTAACCTTCAAATGGCGTTCATTAGGGCCAAAGATTGGCTTTATAGGCTACGGAAGATATTTTGCTGAAAGAGGAAAGGAGGGTGGGGGAGGGAGGAGAAGCGGAAGGGGGGGGGGGGGGGGGGGGGGGGGGAGGATGAAAGCCTGAAGGGACCGTTTTAGTAGGCAAAAACATTAGGGTCTACTGCTATCTTCATACGGGCATTTCCTTCAAATTAGTGTTGAGGGAGGACGGGGGAGTTGGAGAGGAGTGGGGGGGGGGGGGGGAGAGAGGATAAGGAATTCGTTTTCATAAGGCGGAACGGGGGCATACGGCTCTGCATCTTTAAATTCTTGTAAATGTGTGTGTGTGTGTGTGTGTGTGTGTGTGTGTGTGTGCGCGCGCGCGCGCGCGGCAGGAGGGGGAGCATGGGGATGGGCGTGGGCTCATCTTGCAAGCGAAGGGAACCCTCAACCAACATGTCGCTTCTTAAAGCGTTCATACACACACACACACGATAGCGCACCTCTGAGAGATGATGATAATCTTTATTTCCAAAGGTATCAGATAAGCGAACACACGCTTTTTTTCATCGGCCCTTGCCCCGCCAAGGGACTAGAGAGAGAGAGAGAGAGAGAGAGAGAGAGAGAGAGAGAGAGAGGGGAGAGGAAGGGAGGTATGGGGGGGGGGGGGGGGGGGGGGGGGGGTTCGTCTGCTGGCTGCAAATGACAGGCGTATCGTATGTCGTACAGCCATGCCGTCACAATCCTCCGAACAGAAAGTTTGATCACGTGACTTCCGGGTTCGAGGTTTACCTTCCTGCTCCACAAGTTGTCGTCTGACAAGATAGGAGAAGACGCACCTGTCTTGTAAATTGTGCGAAACTGCAGTGGGCATTCGAGAACCATGCCAAAAGAAATCGAGTTTATTCTGAAAGACTTTGTACGCCATGTTGTTGACCTGAAAGCAGAGGACGACCCTGCTGGAACCGGCTTTCACAGAGAATTCCGGGTGAGTGACGGTGATAGGATTGTCACTGAGCGAGTCTAAGAGTTTGTCTGTCATTGATTGTGGTAGTCGGTACACGGTGGACACTGCACAACAAGAGCTTCGAGTAGATGTGGAAGTCAAACTGAACGGTCAGGCTTCTCAGAAAAATAAAGACCTTTAACTTGTTAAAATATTTTGCACATGTGAAGAATTGCTCCTCAGTTCGCGCATCACTTCCACGGATAGAATGGCTGTTCCGACAAGATTTCACTCTTAAATGTTCATGTAGATTTATTGTTTATGTGCGGCCACTCCCAGTCGACACAGTGTGGTATAATTTGTTAGGCTTAGGATTAGGTTAATGGTTTGGGTAGGACTGACTCACTGAGTTAAGGTTATGGGTTCTCCAGTTTACCGGTGTGCTTGTTTGAGGGTGGAAGGTAGAACAGCCCATTTCCCTTATGTCTCAGAAATATTGACTGTACGTTTGCCACTGTCTGTTTGTTATGTCACAGATATTGGCAGAATATGACACCAGTGACAGCTCTTGCATCATGATGTGAGACAGCATATATATATATATATATATTTATATATATATATATATATGTTAAAAACAGAATGGTAAAAGGAAGTTTTAAAATCGACAGGTCTGTTTCGAGCGCTGGCTCTCCTCAGGATGAGGATCCTGAGGAGAGCCAGCGCTCGAAACAGACCTGTCGATTTTAAAATTTCCTTTTACCATTCTGTTTTTAACAGATGTTGCTCCCCAAGGGGTCGAGCATTTTAAGAATTTTATTAGGCATTTTACTTTTTTAATTGTGTTGCTAACCAACAATAACTTTGCTCAACCGGGTTGGGAGCGGCATCTGTTAAAACTTGATTAAAATGTAAAAGCTAAAACCTACAGCGCTGTTTCTTGCTGTGCAGTCGTCAGGGATACCCTGACGACTTAGAAACTAGTTTTAGCTTTTACATTTTAATCAAATCAAAATATATATATATATATATATATATATATAATGGCATGTACAAGTAATTGAAAAACGACCACAGCTTTTTGTCTGTCATGAATTACAGCTAGATCTCATCCATGATTTATTTTTGGCAGACAAGACTGAACCCTAACGCCGTAAACTGAGTTTTTTTCCCCCCTCCAATTCAACACTGATGATTTTCAGAGGTGGAAGGGAGGGGTGGGTGTGGGGGGTATTAAGGGACTGACATTGCATAACATTATGCAGGGTTTCCATGCTTTGCTTTGTCATATTGTGTGATGCTGATAGCACAGTTCAATATAAACTCAGTGAAATTAATGAAGCGTCATCAAGAAAGAGCTCAGTCAGTAACATGAAACATCAAGAGTTACAGTTGGCAAACAAAATAAAACCCTGTCTTAATGTATAAACAAAGCGGGAATTTTTATGCAGCTCAGTCTAATCTTAAACACTTTATGCAGACTGTAGTTTAGTATAGCGGTCTTCCCCTTTTTCCTTTCCTTTCCCCCTCAAATCATCTCCTTTCCTGTCCCATCCCTCTTTCAGAACCAATGTTTCAGTGTGTGAACTCAATTATGCTATGTATTCGTCGTTATAATTATCAGTACCAGACACTGCCAAAAGAATTGAAATCTCCCTCCAGAGGCTATCCTCAAAAACTGGAACGGAGGTATTCATACCTTTTAAAATTAGGAGCAAGAGTCTGGCGTTATACCCATTTAAAAGGGAAAAAATCCTCTTTGGGCATGTCATTGGGCGTATAGGCATTGTGTGTGTGTGTGTGTGTGTGTGTGTGTGTGTGTGTGTGTGTGTGTGTGTGTGTGTGTAAAAGAGATACTATTACTTGAGAGAGAGATAAAGAAGGAGTGAAGAAAAAGGGTAGGAGAGGCAGAGGGGGAAAGGGGCAGAGAGAATCTTGAGCCTGTGTGTGTGTGTGTGTGTGTGTGTGTGTGTGTGTGTGTGTGTGTTTGAGATGTTCAAGATAGATATATATGAATTGCATTGCCTGGTGCGCATGCATGCATGCATATCTTTGCATACTGTGTGTGTGTGTGTGTGTGTGTGTGTATACAGTAAAACAGAATCTCACTGGTTATTTGTTTATTCATATCATTATGATATATTTTACTTATAAATTTGCCAGTTTAAAAAAAAAGTCAATGGGCTTTTCATTCAGAGATTTAAATTTGAATAAAATATTTGGTACAGAGTTGACTAATGAGCTGACTTGGAATTTTGCATTGAAATATCAGCTGGGGAAATGCAGTGATAAGTAATATGGGTTGCACTTACAGCCCAGGATGTCATGGATTAAAGTCTCATTGGATACAAATATTTGTGGGCTGGCTCATGGCTGGTATGGTGGTATTGTTGAGTGCTGTCAGCTCCTGTTGAAAGACTGGAACCAAAAACTACATAGCTGAGTTTCAAGTTCTTAATGAACCAATGGATGCGCCTCTGAGAGCGTTGCTCAGATCTTCTGATTAATTCTGCAATTTATACCCAATTGTTAGATTTTGTTGAGGGTTGAAATTTATGTACAGTGAAACCAATTTAGTACAATTAGAAGCGGCAGCATATCCCTTTCGTGTCATTTCAGATTTTCTTTCCCATAGTTGATTATCATCTAAAGTAAGCACCAGGTTCTGTGGCTTTTCCTGCCCAGCTGTCAAGGTGGCTGCAGGTGCTTTCTCTCCTCATTTATGCCTGTGGTCTGTGTGTGTCAAAGCCTTTGGTGTGGATAGCTCATAGCTCATAGGGACAAGTTGATTTGATGATGCAGCTCCCGCAGTTGGAGTATGCTCACTCACGTTAGTTTCGTGACCAGAAGAAGAATGGTTGTCAGTTGTGGGCTTGTTTAAGTGGAGTCCTGTATATGTACTGGGTTTGAATCTAGGAGAGCCATTGTACCAACGTTATCTGGCAGCAGTGCAACATGTCCTTTGATCTGCTGCCGTGTCATTTTATGTTGCCATTATTTCTTTTATTACCCTGCATGGTCTGCTGTTGCTGTGGTAAGGACAGGACAAGCCCAGGTGTGGTTTATAGGCAGGTGGAATGAGTGGCATGGAAGTAATGCCACTGATGTGAAAAGGCACTGAAGATGACAGGTGAAAAAGTAGCATATATATGGAAAGTTTTAGAGAGCATAAAGTATTTCAAACATTTTTGTCACTAGCATGGATGTGATCTTCTGATCATGTTTATGAATAAGATTCTTTGAGAATAATTCTTAGTGAGTCTGCAAGAACAGACAAACAAAAAACAACCCCATGACCATGCTGTTCGACTATCCTCTAATCCTTCTCTTTTCTCCCCATCTGTATGTGTAGCCACTATTGATACCACAACTACTATCATTGTATTGCCATTTGAAAGTAAGTGGTAATCCTATCTTTGTTTTTATTAAGAATATTTCAACCATCATCATCACTGTCATTATTATAATTATTAATATTATTATCATGATCACCATTATTAACTCCCTTTGTCCCCTTTCCTGAAGAAGACTCAAGAGTTTGAAATGCATTGTTTTTTGTCTTGTAACTTGTGTTTTTTGCAGACTCACTAAGAATAGTTCTAAAAATATGTTTCAATTTCCACCCGCAGTCACCCCACTTTGAAACGAACATCTTCATAAATGTTTTCATTGCTAGAGATTCTTCGAGAAGAGCAGATTCAGAACAAGAACGAAGACCGCTTTTCGACAGAAGATGGCAAGAAGGAAGTCAACTTAAAGAAGAACAGATACAAGGACATTCTGCCACGTAAGGGACACACAGTTTTGTGAAGGATTCCGTTAAAAGTGTGAATGACATTTTTCTTTTGGTGTGTGACATGTCCTATCATTGTTAGCAGTACCACACATTTGTTTCATTTATCTCTTCAGTCATTGCAGCAAGGAAACTGTGCATTTTCAGACATAGTCCTGATTTGATTGTGACTTTGTTTTGTAAAATTGTGTGTGTGTGTGTGTGTGTGTGCATGTGCAGTGTGCTTACAAAGGGGAAGAGAGGGATGTGTGTGTGTGTCTGTGTCAATGTCAGTGTGTGATTGTGTGTGTATTGTGCTTACAAAGGGGAAGAGAGGGATGTGTGTATGTGTAAGTGTGTGTGTGTGTGTGAAAGAGAGAGAAGCTGAGAAGGTAAGTTTTGGTGTATTTCTACGAGAAATAGAATGAGGTAGATTTGTTTTTGTTGTAAAATGGAAAAATGTAAGGATTATGTACATAAGGGAAAGGTAACATTGCTTCCTGTGAATATAACTATTTTCGTTATTTCTGTCAGGAAAGAAGGGAATCACTTTCTTTTTTCTTTTATTTCAAACAAATAGCAGGCTTCAAAATAGAAGGCAAATCTAGTTCATGAGATTAGTTGAAATCTCGGCTAAGCTGTTCATTTTCACATTAAAGCTGTGCTATGGCTAGAATGATGACATAATTCTCGTCTAACATGCAGATGACAATGTCTGGCAGAGCCTGCTTTTTTCCCCACTTAATATCCCCCCATTCCCTCATCCCTACCCCCCCTCCCCTCCTCCACCCTATCCCCCAACCCTTTGTTTACTATTTTGAAACTTTTCTTTTGTAAGATTTGGAGATGTTTCATGTTATTTCTCTGGAGTGAAGACTTAAGAGGCAAAATGATGAATTTGGTGAATTGGGTACGAATTAGCAACTGAGCATACATACAGATGAGAGTGGAGCTGACAATATATTGTTCAGAGGCTACAGTACATCTTCAAATATTAGTCTGTGAATCCAGCAGGGTTACCAGTTGTATCAGCTTTGGGCACAGTGAGTGTGAATAAGGAAATCAACTATAATTCAGATAATAATTAAATAACTTAATTTTGAAAAGAGAGGGGGTTAGCTACCGCCAAGGACACAGACAAACAGAGTACAGGACTAGACACAATGCATTTCGACCTCTTGGGTCTTCTTCAGGTTAGGACAGTGACAGAGAACAAGAAACCACTTAGCTGCTATTACTAGTTGCTTCTCCTGTTCGTCTCGCAGTCGAAAATGGTAAAATTTTTAAAGACCATTAGAGATGGGGTTAGAGATGTGTGCAGTCAGCAAATT
>JADBJO010008738.1:42500-91824 GCA_016801955.1 Conus betulinus
GCACAGTACCAGACTGCATATGTCCTGAGAGACACGAACTGAACCATGTGTAGACAGGCTAGTGTGCTGCCAAAGAGGCAACAGACGAGTGAGAAGAGTATCATGATCATCCATATCACAAGCAGATGAGTTGATCCAGAAAGGCAGCTACTATCACAAGTTTATGATCCATGTTTTTTTAAGAAATCAAGACCGTAATAGATAGCAGGACCATTTCAGTAGTGTGATACCTACTGTAAGCTGATTTACTTGTCTCAAGCAGACCATTTTCATGAAGATGCTTGAAAAATTATAACAGAATGACCTTGACAGGTATAATTAAAATTGTGAAATAAAAGAGAGGTTAGAAACAGGTCTGTGGTTTTGCTGCTAATTGGCATTGGATTTATTTTTTCTTCATGAAGGGAAGCACAAGAGCATGCCTGAAAAAAATGCATGCCTGAAAAAAACTGTCAGCTCTGCAGGTAGGAAGGCTGTGGCCGTATTAGAGTAGGGGCAAAATTATTCAGAATGAGCTTAACAATCTGTATTGTTGGTCACAGTCTTTTCCCCCTAAACTATACAGGTTTCCCCCCCCTAAACTATTAAGCCTCCTGGTTTCTGAAGATCAGAGAGATACACATGGGATTTAAAAAAAAAAAAACCCTGCAGACTTGTGTATAAATTTAATTTTACTATTTAGCAGTTGTGTACTTTTAAATTAGAATGTGAGACTTTCAACATTTTCCAGACCTTAACTTTGAAACAAAAAAAAAAAATTAAATATTTTTCTGTCCAGTATTTCTCAATTATTCTTTCAAAGGTGAAACATTGTGCAGTCTTTGTAATTAACAGCTTTATTCCTAATTTGTGTAATATTCACCTGTATGTACCTGTTGCAGGTGATGACCGGCGAGTTAAACTGACAGAAATTGAAGGGGAGAAAGGATCAGATTACATCAATGCATCTTTTATCGATGTGAGTATAGATAATTTCAAGGATGAGTGTTGAGTGCTTTGGTACTTACATGTCTGCTGACTAACTTGTCTTGATGGCCAGTGTACATTAAGTCTGCACGTGAAGATCAAGACAAAGTAATAAGATTACAGGAGTGGAAATTATGTAATTGGAAATGTTGTAGTTTGGACTCCAACTAGAAACAAAACAGCAACACTTTGTGTTTAAAAGATAACTGAGGTGATGTTTTATTTTCCTGATGAGGAGTGTGTGCCACCAAGCATGAAATTTGTGTATCACTTGTCATTCGGTGGATGATGATAAGCTGGTGAATAAAAGCGTGAAAAGTACAGGAATACAGCCTTTACTTTATACTGCTTTAGTTTAATCCAGATTGACAGAACATTGACCATTCATTGACAAAACATTGACTAAACATTGACCACTCCTGTGGTTTCAGCCAGTTGAAAAGTAAAAAAAAAAAAAAAAGTTAAGGAAGGTGCTCTTTACTCATACTGCTTTAATCCACATTGACAAAGCATTGACCACTCTTGTGATTTAAGCCAGTGTGTCTTCACTGAAACCAGTACATAGTGCAAAATTCTGTCTGTGAATTTAGTGTGTATTCATACATTTGATTAGTTTTGTTAATGTACTCACAGACTTGCACACTTTTCTGAGTTTTCCTGTGCCTGATTCTGATTCTACACATTGTATGCACCCATTTGGATACGATGTAAAATCCTTTGAGAAATGCGTACCCAGAACAACAGTGGCTCACAATCATTTGTAAGTGATGTAAATTTCTTGCTTATGGAAAAGAAAAGTGAATCCAACAAGTCAGCAGTCACAAAATAATCATCAGGTGGTTGTGTTACCGTGCATCATTTGCTAAGAAAGTCATCAGGTGGTTGTGTATATGCATCATTTACTAAGAAAGTCATCAGGTGGTTGTGTATACTGTGCATCATTTACTAAGAAAGTCATCAGGTGGTTGTGTACACCGTGCATCATTTACTAAGAAAGACATCAGGTGGTTGTGTACACCGTGCATCATTTACTAAGAAAGTCATCAGGTGGTTGTGTACACCGTGCATCATTTACTAAGAAAGTCATCAGGTGGTTGTGTATACCATGCTTCATTTACTAAGAAAGTCATCAGGTGGTTGTGTATACCATGCGTCAAACCATGAAGACATACATCCTGAACTTGTCAGAAATACTGAGAGCACAACAGTGAAACTTTTAACATGTTATTCTGTTACAGTTATCTAACTGTGAATAATATGGTTACTTCATTCTAGCTCTTGACATTAACGCCAACTTTGTAGTGAATCAGATTTACAGAGTGTTCAAACAGGCAGAGTGATAAAACACTGAAAGGCTGGATCACCCATGCATTGACCACACAGAATTAAGGGTAAGAATACCAGAGAAGCCACTGTAGCATGTGACTTGTATGTGACTGACTATGTTGGTTATGTATGTAGTGGTAAGCGGGGGAGACTTGCCTGTTGGGGCGGACAGACTGTGGTGTCCATGTTGGTGTGGAACCCTCATCATTTGTGATGACATTCGACTGCCGTCAGGTGTGTAATGTAAAAGAGAAAAGTGATTCAGAACAAACAAAAACTAGCTCATGTCCACACAAGAAATAATGTCAGCTGACTGGGGTGTCTTCTTCATGGTGAGGATAGTCTTGTCCACAGTTTTTTTTTTTTCTCTTAAATTGTGACTTCTGCATTATGAAAGAAATCACCATTTTGACGTAATGAAAATGCTCATATGAAAGAAAGTTAACATTCTGCACTGATGTGCTCTTTCTAGCATCTGAAAAAAACAGGGTGGAAAGGTAATCCAAGGGAAAAGATTAACCTGTGGTCAAATTCACCTTGTTGTTAAAGGAGAGAGTAGTTTAGGTGAAACAAACTGGTCTTCTGTTCTCTGCAGGCTGTGTTTGGAAAGCGTGACGGGAAAACTTACGCGAAAGAACTGTTGTACATGCCTGAGTCTTTTTCCCATCCTGAGCAGGACATGGTGGAGAAGTTTAAAACTAAAGGTGAACAAAAAAAAGTAAGCAATTATAGAAACTTACACGCATGATATGATTAAATAAAAAACACACACACAAAAAGAAAAACACTGTCGATTCTGACCTGCAGTCTTTGCATGAAAAGACCAGAGAGAAAGATTATAAAAATAAATTGTAGGGAAAAAAAAAAAAAAAAAAGGGCGGGAAAAAAAAAAAAGGATTAGTCTTTGCTGAGTAGAATGTGAAGAGACCAAAAGACTACGAAAATTAGATCAAAGACTGGAAAGAAGGACTCAAAATACAAATAAAACACACAAAACAAGATCTTTAGTTATGCAAATTTGATAGACTGTACAAAACGGGCAAGTGAATTTTTGACCCAAGGTCTTCATCAGACATGACAAGTTACAAACAAGTATCAGTCATAAGCGAAACAGTACTTCCCTTTTGGCTGTAAGGAGAGAAATAATAATGCATAACAGTAGGTAGGTAAGGTAAGGTAAGGTAAGGTAAGGTTGTTTATAGCCCAGCCGACCACAAAGGTAAGGTAATGTTGCTTATAGCCCAGCCGACCACAAAGGTAAGGTAATGTTGCTTATAGCCCAGCCGACCACAAAGGGCCATATCGGGGTTGTCATCACGTTAAAAGTGCATAGCATAACAGTTGAGAGAGAGGTTATAAAATGTAGGCAAAAAAAAAAAAAAAAAAGGATGAATCTTAGCTGAGTAGAATGTGAATAGACTGAAAGGCTAAAAGATTAGATGGGAAAAGGAATGGAAAGGATTTTGTCATGTTTTTATGAGCAGGACGTGAATGGCAAGAGAGGTTACATCGCAGCCCAGGGCCCCATGCCCCACACGGTCCACGACTTCTGGCGGATGCTGTGGCAGTACAACACAGAGATTGTCTTCATGGTCTGTAAGCTGAAGGAGGATGGCAGGGTCAGTCCAGGTTGTCTTTTCCTTATGATCTGTGTGTGTGTGTGTGTGTGTGTGTTGTGTGTGTGTGTGTGTGTGTGTGTGTGTGTGTGTGTGTGTGTGTGTGTGTGTGCTTGCGTCTGTGCATGCATGCGCATGGGTACATGAGTGCATGCATAAGTGCGTGTGTGTGTGCGTGTGCATGCACACGTGTGTGTGAGAGCGAATGTGCATGTAAAAGACACTACTCATGAATTCATGTGTAAAAATGTTTAATGTGATGTCTTTGTTGGTTTGTATCTTGTCTCCTTGGTACAGCGATGACTGATGTGAAAAACATGAACTATATTCAGTTTGAAAGATCAAAGACTGAAATGACAAGATAGAATTTCTTTCAAAAAACATGGTGAGAGTGTATCCCATTGTCGTATGTCATAACCTTTGCAATGCCCTTGTTTTTTGTGTTTTTTTTTTTTTTTTTTTTCCATTTGTGTATTTTTGTTTGTTATTTAGCATAATATACCTTGAGAAACTGCACATGGGAAAGGAAATATATACTAAAATAAGCAATCTGGAATAACACCAACAGTTCGGATTCTGTTTTTGACATTTGCAGCCAAAGTGTGAAAAGTACTGGGCCAACAATGGTGAAAGTGCAACATTTGGTGACATCACAGTACATACAGTAAGTACTGCTTATCACTACCAATGTTTCTGTTTTATTTCAGACAAGGGTTTGTGTGGTGAGTGAGTGAGTGAGTGCATGTGTGAGTGTATGACATAATGTGTGCATGCAAGTGTAATTTTGGGAAAGTGTAGAGCACAGGTTTTGAATATTTCCTTTCTGTGGATTGTAAATTCCACCAGTCGTCCATATTTTCTTCAGTTTTATTTTATTTATTTATTTATTTTTTTTTTTTGCAATGAAAGTTTGAAATTTGGAAGTTTGATGAAGGCTCCATCATGTGAGAAGTCATTATGTGAACAAGATGGAACACTAGTTTACATTAGTTTTGAAGAACATTGATTTTTGTGTGCATGTGAAAGGAGAATGGTTGTGGGTAGTCTTTGGGTCTGACTGCCCCAGAGTGAAAGCAAGACATTCGTTAGTTTTCAAGTTCACGTGACTTATCTTAGTGAGCACTGGACTGGGAACAGCTATAAGAACTGAGACAGTGGGTTTTTTTTTTTTTTTTTTTTCAAGAAATAATAGTTTTTCTCCTGTATACTGTTTTTATGTTCTTTCCTTTTTCTTTTTCTTTTTTTTTTAGTACAGGTTAAGTTTGATGTAACTTGTGTTTGTGTGTGTGTGTGTGTTTTTTTTTTCTAACTGTTGAAGATGGACTGTGTATTTGTTGCAGGAGAGTGAGGAGGAGATCAGGGAGGATTTTTACAGGCGACAAATTAGAGCAGAGAAGGACGGGGAATCTCACACACTCACACAGTTTCACTATGTGGGCTGGCCGGACCACAACACCCCTTCCAGCCCTGACATCCTCCGCAGCATGATTGAAGATGTGCGCAACTCCGTAAACACCCAGACATTCCTATGGTTGTGCACTGCAGGTAAATGCCCTAGGGTTTGTATAGAGTACAAAAAGTCACTCTTGTTGACACAGAAGCACAACTTCCAGGGCAAGAAGTAGTATTGATGGGTGGATTAAGGGGGGGGGGGGGGGGGGGGGGGGGGTGAGTGATGGGTGGAGTTTTATCATGAAGGGTCTTTAAAGTCGTGAAATTGACCAGAAGTCACGTATAAACTCCAGAGGAATTTTCGTTTTGTTTTGTTCTTTGTAAAGTAGAAGTGGACAAAACTTTACATCTGATGAAACCTACCTGATACTTTCCACAAATTTATCAGATTGTTAGTGATCTCCCCTTGCGTAACTGCACATTGTAGAAGGGGTAGATGAAAGTTCCTTTTCTTTGGTGCTGGGGAACAAGACAGGGAGGGGGGCGGGGTGGGGGTGGATGAAAAGCAGAAGTGTCTATTGCCAAAAACTTACTTAACTCTTTCGTCCCTGGTTATCTGCCGGACATTACTTCCCCTTATTCCTATGTTTCTTAGTTACAAGCAGTACCCTTCATTCCTGGGTTTCCAGGAAAAAGGTAAACAAAGAATAGGGTGTGTACTTCTGACTATGTTGTATGACTGGTATTTCTACTGGACTATGGCATGTCATACACCGTTGTGTACAGAAATGGTGCCGGCACATTTTGATCCGGTTTTCCGACCTTTTGTCGCGTATTTGGTGACACACAGATGTCAAGACTGGTGACAACTACTAATTAATTCAAACTTAAAGAAACAAAATGTTATACAGTACTCAAAAAACATGCGAGCAGCAAAAAAACCATGCATGTAACTCACAGTGTGATGTCCTCCGGTAAATCCACTTCAAAGAATGCTTCACAAGTGTCTTTGTCACAGTGTCACCATGTCCAAGGAAAAATGCACAGCAATGATAAAAATGTCCCCACAGTACTCCTTCGCCACTATGGTCTTACCGAATTCAATGGTCTTTGCACAGTATTTGTCCAAGAGTCACACTTCGAGTTTATGTCAACAAAAACACACACAACATGTCAGTCTTAGAAAATGATGCACTGCTAGTGTCACAGTGTCAGAGTGTCACACATGAAACCAGGTGTCACACAAAGGAAACACAGATGAGGTACACCTTAAAACAATCTTTCTGATTATTACAACACAGATATTCATTGCACTTTTCGCACATCATCGTTGTCTTGCTTTTCTTGAACGGATTGTCACTGTATTTCACACCAGGGTGTGTTGACTCATATTGTTTGTGTCGCGCGACACATACCACACAGGTGTGATCTTTTCCAACACCTGGCGCTGTTTTTTTCTGGATCAGTCTGCCGTTTAGTGTTGGCACTGTCGTTTGCAAAACTGACTAGCTTTGAAAAGACTGTATCAGAATAGAACAGCTGAAAATAATCTACTGCCTTTATTGACATATTGAGTATGCGCACAGGACCGGGGCGCCGTTCGAAGTTTTTCCGAGGTGTGCGTGGTTCAGTGAAATCCCCATCTGTCCAGTCAAATCATGGCCGATTGTAGCTAAGTGGAAGATTTTCATCATCCAATTTCATCACCAGTATCACTGTCATATTCATTCATGGCATTGGCAAGTTCTGCTCTCTGTTCTTCTGTTAGATCAAACAGATCGAAGTCTTCGGCTAAATTGTAAATTTCGTCGTCAGAAAACTGATCGCTGTCTGTGTTTTCTTCACCCCTCAGTCTTCTCAGTAGGCACTAAACAGTGTGCTCTCATGGTCAAGTCAAGTATAAAATTTCGGTTCCAGACACTTTCCCATGCTGAGGAAGTAAGCAGGCAGGACTTATCTAAACATCCCGTGAGTCCCGTTACAAGGTGAAGGCCGCTATAACACGCCAACCATGTGACAGGTGGGCGCGTATTTCAAGGCGTGAACCGCTGCAGCGGGTTGCCAGATGGAAAGGAGTATGTTTCTCTGAACCGCTGAGGTGGGGTTTTCAGGAATGAAAGGAGAAGATTTGTCAAACCGCTCTAGCGGTTGGCAGGAATGAATGAAAGAGTTAATATCGCTTGAACAGAAGTTGGATAGCAACAGCTTTCCAATGGATCCAGATTCAGGGGACAAAGTCAGTTCTGTATGGAAAATAAGTGATGCTGCTCTGAAAAGCTACATCAGTACGTGATGAGGAAGCACGATGATGTGGCCATATGACATGATCTCTCTAGAGTGGTTGTAACATCATGTTTCCTGCCATGTCAGTTTGTTTGGAAGATATTGGTGAACTGATCATTGACGAAGCTGCTCTGTAAAACAGAACGTACTCTACAGACTGTCAGCTGTGCCAAATATTCGGAGATTGTCATCAGCAAAGACATGAACTGGAGTGAACCCATCATCAGCATGTGCACATATGCAAACAGGACCCTTAGCTTCATCAAGCCCATGGCTGCTGGCACAAACTTAAAGTTCTATTTGTCTACCAGCCCAGCTTGCTGTAGCCGGCTTGGTTTCAGCCAGGCCACAACCTGTTCAAAGAGAGCGGCGTGCTTCCTTTCCCCTCCCGCTTAGCTTCTCACTGAACTGTCTGGCAAGGCTTCCCATTGGCTGGCTGCTAATGATGGTGATGCTATAATGTGCGCTGCTGACGTGAAGTGTGTTTGCTGTTATGGAACAAAACGGACAACTGCTTTGTTTTTCAACATCCTGTCTTGAGGCAGTTTTAAGTTCTTGACTGCTAATAAACTGAGCTTACCCGGGAATCTTGTATATGGGATGTGACTGTAGTGATGCCAGTTGTGAGGTAGGGATGCATTCAAATGTCCCTGTGAAATTGTGAAATCAAGAATTGCGTTGTGCATGATTGTTGTTGTGTTTTGCTTTAGATGCCTTTTTTTTTTTTTTTTTGTAGTGCTGGTTGTGGACGCACAGGAACCATTTGTGCCATTGATTTTGCATGGACTCTGCTGGAGAGAGGGGTTTGTGTCTTCACTCTATTGGCTCTGTGTGTGTGTGTGTGTGTGTGTGTGTGTGTGTGTGTATGTGTGCACGCTCACATCCTTTGCATGCATGTGCGGCGAAAAAAAAAATGAAAAAAAAATTTTATGCTTGAAATATTCTTTTTCTAAGTAAGATTATAAAAAAAATTCAGAATGCTTTTTACCAACAATTAATGATCTCAATTTATGGATTTAGATATGATTTGGATAACGCTCCCTCTCAAAGAGAAGAACTGAGTGGTTAAATTATGAACTGTTGTCTTGAAGTTGATCATTTTATGTATGTATTTGTATCACAGAAACTTTCGTTAATATACCTTATCAGATATCTCAAGGTCTCTTGAATTCATGTTGCTTTTACTGCCTAAAGTTGAATTTGGCTGTGGGGCATTGGGTCCAAGGAATGGAATAATCTAGACAGGAATAAACATTGAAAGCAGAAAGCAAGGAAACTGATTATCTGTGGTTTGTCTTGGTAACTCGTGTGTTTCAGTCATTTTTGATTAGATGTTGTGTTTAAAATGAATTCATCTTTGTAACCATTTTAACCTTGGTTGCAAACACTTCAAAGGGCTAAGAGAGGAGTACATAATTATCATGCCAATAAAATTTATTAACTGTTGATGCTTCTCATTAATGAAAAATTCAGATAGTAGGTATCTGTACATTTTTTAAAAAATGGGTATTGAGAACCAACAGAGAATACATATCTTTATGTGGAAGTGGGATGGAAGATTTAAGCCTTGTTATGAAATGAGAAGTAGTGTGTAAGAGTTAGATTGCCACTCTTTTAACTTTTACCATGTACAGGGGAGTGAAGAGAAGTGGTAAAGCGTGCTGATCGTGTGATGTTGCAGATGATTACGGAGGAGTTCAGTATGTTTGAGATCATCAAAGCGATGAGAGAGAACAGAGGATGTCTATGGTACAGACACCGGTAAGTGATTGTGCGCTTTGTTTTGACTTGCTAGTTTTTTTCCAGTTGCTCTGAATAACAGCATTGTGTCTGAGATCAATTTTTTTTTCCTGTTGTCTGTACACCCTAAGATTACTCAGACAAAAATGGGTGTAGTCAGTTTTGTACAATAGAACAGAATGAGTATGTCAGTGACCAAAGGAAATCTGTTCATCAGACCTATGATAAATCTTTTTACCATTCCATCTATCGGAGAAATATGTTTTACTTCCACTGTCTGTCTATCGGAGAAATATATTTTACTTGCACTGTCTGTCTGTCGGAGAAATATGTTTTACTTGCACTGTCCATCTATCGGAGAAATATGTTTTACTTGCACTGTCTGTCTATCGGAGAAAATATGGTTTACTTGCACTGTGGACTGGATTCTGTTCCAGGACCAGTATGAGTACACCCACATGGTGATGAAGAGCTTGTGCAACGAGTGGCTGGTCTCCTTCTCTGAACATGATTATGAAAACATATCCTACGGCAGGGCCGTTTCTGACCCTGAAGATGACGTAGAAGAGGTAAAGCTACACAAGGTTGCTTAGTCAGTCATTGCGTTTGTTGTAGACTGGTGTGAAAGGAGAAGTGCACATACACTTCCTCGTATGCAAGTGTGGATATATATGCATGAATGCTTGTGTGTGCACCAAGAAAGCATTAAACTCATTTATCTTCTTGCTGTGTGTGTGTGTGTGTGTGTGTGTGTGTGTGTGTGTGTTGGTCTCATTTCGACCAAAATTGTGATTTTTGTTGTCACACAAAATCAGAAGACAAATTGTGTTGACATTTCATTTGATTCATCTTTCATTTTCCAATGAGTGGCTCTGTTCTCTGAAGTGGCTGTGCGTTCTGTGTGCAGACTTACGCCAACATTGAATTTGAGGATGAGAAAAAAAGAGTGAAGGTCAGTGCTATGAGCTTTAACTTTTTGTTTTGGTACTGTAGACTTTATATTTTTTATGACGAGTGTGTTATTTATTGATATTGTTGTTTTTCTGACTTGCTTTGGTGGACAAATGTACGAGTTGCCGGTAGCTCTGTGTACCCAGTGTGTTACTTGCCAAATGGTAAAAAGTCCCAGAATTGTGTGCATGAGGCATGTTTGCAGCTGGTTTCCATGGATTCTGTCAGGTAAGTGTATTTGGGCCCCCATGAACAGAGATACGAAGCTACTGGAAGAAGTTTTGCTTTTAAATGTATGTGTGTGCGTGTGTGTGTGTGTGTGTGTGTGTGTGTGTGTGTGTGTGTGTTCTAACCCATTCTTCTAAGTAGGTGATGACATATTTATTCAAAATATTGCCACGGGATTCTGATGTCCAGATTGAATTATCTTACAGAGACCACTTTGACCTTTGTGCTTCAAAGGCTAGCAAACACGAGGGTATTCGAACTCAAAGTGTAATGCACAAAAGACAAAATACATCACAAATGATGATTTTATCAAACTATTGAACCAGTGGCAGAAATAGCTTACAAAAACAGAATGGGAAAAAAACAAATGTACATTTTCTCAAACTATCGAGCCATTGGCAAAATTCTTGTACAAGAACAGAATGGGAAAAACAAATGTACATTTCATCAAACGAATGAACCAGGGGCAAAAATCTCTTACAAAAACAGAGTTGGAAACTCCATAGCTGAACAAGAAGTGTTGCTGAAAGGGAAAATTAGGTAAATGATGTTGGCGAAGGTGATGAGGTAAAGGTATTTCATGGCGTTCCAAAAACCTCTTGATGTTGTGACGCTCCACGGAGGGAAAAGACAGTAGAGTTTGTAAAGAAAGAAAATGATAAATAAAAAAGAGGGTGAGTGAATGAGAAAGGAGGAAGGATTCAGGTTTGGGGAGGGGGGGGGGGCACAGGAAGGGGAATGAAAAATTTTTTGCACATACCCACGCATGGGAGTAACTGCAGTTTGCTATGTTTATGAGAAAGCCTAGTAATTATCTTCTGCACTGAGTTGGCTTCCTGTGTACACTTGCCACAGGTAGTTTACTCGACAGGTATGTGAAAAGTACTAAACACCAAGTTAGAAATACCACACGTTAATAGAAAATACTGGCGGCTCCTGCATTTTCATCGCAAAAGTCTTGATTTGTGTTCTGCATGTGAATTTCGTATATGAGGTGTTTGTGAAGGCCAGTAATTTACATGTTAAGCAGGTGATGCACCGTGATAAGTCAGAGAGGAGAAATGGCTGTGTACAAGTCATGGAGCACATGTGGAAATTTATGATTTGGGGGGGGGGGGGGGGGGGGGGGGGGAGGGGATGCAGATATATGTAATAAAGAGCCATGAAGACATATTAATATGTGTAAATGTGGAAGATGTAAAATGACTACAAGTTACAAGTGGTACAGGTCATGTAAATGTTTGTACCTCCCTTACATTCTTTTCATGTTGTGTTTAGCCTGGTCAGCTACAAGGGGCTGTATCAGGGCTGCTTGAGTATATTTGACTATCAGAATGGCTTCCTCTCTCAAAACCCATCAAACATGAAAAGAAAGTGTGATGCTTTTACTGTCATGAACTTTTGTGAGACTATTGCAGTGTTACTATTGTACATGCCTCTCTTCTCTGTCTGTCTGTCTCTCTGTTTTTCCATTACCTATTTATACCATTTCACTCTAATCAATGAGAGCAACATCTTTGCAGTGCTACAAAATAGGAACTGGAGTAAGCGCAGTATTTTTACTTCGGAACAGTGAATTTTACTTTTGTTGTTGCTGTTTTTAAACAGAAGAATCCAGTGAGGCAGTGAAGGAGAAGGTTATCACAGTGCCAGAAATGCCCAGGGAAGCACAGAAACTGGTAACCACCACACAGCCAGTTGCAGGTGCCCCTCCGTCCGTGAATGCTCAGGAACCTGCAGAAGTGAAACCTAAACCTGAGGTACCAGCCCAGAAACCACAAGCTGGAGAGACCGTCGTGAACGCCTCTAGTTCGCGTGCCACAATGGTCATCGCCAATAACCCAGTGACACAGGAGAGTATGTAGAGGTTTTAAAAACTGCAACTGTGCCCCCTCTTAGCAAGGAACCCCCGAAGACTTCTGTCAGCAGCACGTCTGAGGTCCAGAAAAAAATCGTCTGCCCCTGCGTCTGATTCCAGTGGTTCGGAGACCCAGAAAAAGACCTCCACCGCTCCTCCTGCAACCGTTAGTGTAGCTGCCCAGAAAAGCCAGTCAGCCGTTGGTTCAGACGCCAACAGTTTTGACCCACATAAGACAGTAATCATGCTAGGTGGAAGTAATGCCACGCCCAAAATCATCAAGTCGGGGTCTGTGGGGGTTTCACACACAAAGCAGCAGGCACCGAAGCCACCCGCTCAAGCCGTGGTGAGCCGATAGTGGTGGAGCCGCAGCAGCAGAAGCCAATCGTGGTGTGGTGTTGCATCGCAGCAGGGGAAGCAACAGCAAACGGCAGCCAGTGATTCCAAGGGTGTTGAAGTGGTGAAGATCAAGCCAGCAGCTGATGTACAGAGTGAGTAGAAATGTGAATTGTGTTGTTTCACTTTCAATGGTAGCAGTAGTGCCAGTAGTCATGGAAAGCAGCTGGTAGTTGCAGCACAAGCAGCATAGTTACTATCACTACTACTGTAACTACTATTGTTGCTTTCGTTTCACATCTTTTCACAGAGTTTACTGTAATAGTCATGGAGGCAGCACTGGTAGTTGCAGCACTAGCAGCATGACTGTAACTACTGCCATTGTTTTCGTGTCGCATCTTTTCACAAAGTTACTGGACAGAATGAGAGCAAACGCCTTAGTTTACAGCCCTTTTGTAGAATTGTGTAAATTTAGCATACTTGTACAGTAATTTTTTTTTGTTGTTTTATATTCTTTTGATTTGCCTGGAATGATATGGCATTGTAGTGTTGACACATATATTTTTTCTGTTTTTCATTCACTTGATCTGCAGGGCTGATTAATTCACATTCAGGTTCAGTTTGCTGAACAGAACAGTAAAGCTGTAGAGGTAGTGTTCTGTATTGTTTGTGGTCCTCATGAAGGCAGTCGAGAAGAAATGTTTCCGTTATACCTGTGGTGTATGTAAGATATTCAGAAACATGGGAAGTATATTTCAAAGCTGACAATGTTCAAGCTTGCTTAATTGATTGAAACTGGTTTTAGGAAATTTAAACAGTGAAGATTTTAATTGGTTAGTTCCATTTAACTATGATGATTTTTTGGGGAATAAATTTCCAGAAGAGAGTAAAAACTTGCAAATCTTTATCAGTTCTGTCAAAAAGAAATCAAGTGTAATTAATAATGTGGTTCCATATAGCCGTGATCTCAATTGTTATAAGGTTTTGTATTTCACTGTTATAATTTAAAAAAAGAAGAGTTCTTGACATTTAGCTTTGGATTCTTTGTTATTACTACTATTTTAAGAAGTAAAAACAATATGGGCTTTAATTATGTTCACATTTTGATAGATTTGATTCTGATTGTGTAATTTATGTTGCACATTGTGGATTAAGCTTTATCAAGGTGATTTACTTTCGTTTGATATTTCTCCGTAATATTACTTACACTGAAAGTGATCTGGGGTTATAAAAAAATATAAGTTTGGATGACATGCACCACATAGCAAGTCAGCTTTTGAAATATGAAAAAGTCATCCCATACCTGTATCGGTTTCCATGTAGTTCGCCGACATTTGGCTGTAACTAGTTAGCTGTATTTGGATAAGCATTGAATGCAGCCTTGACTGGCTATGATTTTAAGGCCTGTCAATGTGAAAACATGCGTACAATGCGAATTTTCACTCCTTGCTTCATTTGACCACTGCTGTCAGTGTGCATGGCTTGGTTTTTGTTTTTCAGACAGTTTAAGCAACTACGAGAATGTCCAGCTTTTTCTGGTATCAGTAGATCATCTGTGTCAGGTTAGCCTCATTTTGCTGTGGTCATAGTCTGGTAAGTCAGTGGGTGTGATTTTGTGTACGTGTGAAGCCTCTTCATTGATACTTTTGCTTTGTTGATCCTGCATAACTGCCTTGTAGCTGGTCTGTCCATTATACGTGCGCGCACAATGGAACCTCTTTGTTTTGACTTCTGGCAGCATTCAGAGGGAGGAGTGTTTGTCGGGGAAGGAGTGTTTGTCGAGGAAGGAGTGTTGGAGTCTTTATTGAAGGAATCTTTGTAGGGAAGAAGAAGTCTTTGTTGGGAATTGAGTCTTTGTTGAGAGAGGTGTCTTTAAAGAGTCTTTGTAGGGGAAAGAGTCTTTGTAGGCATTGTCTTTGTTAGGGATAGTTTCATGGAGTCTTTTTCTGGGAAGGAATGTTTTTGGGGGGATGACTCTTTTGTCAAGATTGGACTCATTGTTGAGGAAGGACTCTTTGTCAGGGAAAGGGTCATTGTAGGCACAGATTTTGTTAGGGAAAGGGTCATTGTAGGCACAGATTTTGTCAGGGAAAGGGTCATTGTAGGCACAGATTTTGTCAGGGAAAGGGTCATTGTAGGCACAGATTTTGTCAGGGAAAGGGTCATTGTAGGCACAGATTTTGTCAGGGAAAGGGTCATTGTAGGCACAGATTTTGTCAGGGAAAGGGTCATTGTAGGGCACAGATTTTGTCAGGGAAAGGGTCATTGTAGGCAAGGGTCATTGTAGGCACAGATTTTGTCAGGGAAAGGTCATTGTAGGCACAGATTTTGTCAGGGAAAGGGTCATTGTAGGCACAGATTTTGTCAGGGAAAGGGTCATTGTAGGCACAGATTTTGTTAGGGAAAGGGTCATTGTAGGCACAGATTTTGTCAGGGAAAGGGTCATTGTAGGCACAGATTTGTTAGGGAAAGGGTCATGGAGTCAGTTTTGGGGAAGGGCTCCTTGTTGGGAAGGGACTCATTGTTGGGGAAGGAGTCTTTGATGGGAAGGTGTCTTTGATGGGGAAGGGTGTCTTTGATGGGGAAGGGTCTTTGATGGGGGTGTCTTTGATGGGGAAGTGTCTTTGTTGGGGAAGGAGTCTTTGATGGGGAAGGTGTCTTTGTTGGGGAAGGAGTCTTTGATGGGGAAGGTGTCTTTGATGGGGAAGGTGTCTTTGATGGGGAAGGTGTCTTTGTTGGGGAAGGTGTCTTTGATGGGGAAGGTGTCTTTGATGGGGAAGGTGTCTTTGTTGGGGAAGGTGTCTTTGATGGGGGGTGTTTTTGATGGGGAAGGTGTCTTTGATGGGGAAGGTGTCTTTGATGGGGAAGGTGTCTTTGATGGGGAAGGAGTCTTTGTTGGGGAAGGAGTCTTTGTTGGGGAAGGAGTCTTTGATGGGGAAGGACTCATTGTTGGGGAAGGAGTCTTTGTTGGGGAAGGAGTCTTTGTTGGGGAAGGAGTCTTTGTTGGGGGAAGGAGTCTTTGTTGGGGAAGGAGTCTTTGTTGGGGAAGGGGTCTTTGTTGGGGAAGGGGTCTTTGATGGGGAAGGGGTCTTTGTTGGGGAAGGGGTCTTTGATGGGGAAGGTGTCTTTGTTGGGGAAGGAGTCTTTGTTGGGGAAGGAGTTTTTGTTGGGCAAGAGTCTTCATTAGAAAAAGTCTTTGTGGGGAAGGAATCTTTGTCAGACGGAAGGGTCTGTGCTGGGGAAGGAGTGTCTTTGTTGGGGAAGGAGTCTTTGTTGGGGAAGGAGTGTCTGTTGGGGAAGGAGTCTTTGTTGGGGAAGGAGTCTTTGTTTGGGAAGGAGTATCTTTGTTGGGGAAGGAGTCCTTTGTTGGGGAAGGAGCCTTTGTTGGGGAAGGAGTGTCTTTGTTGGGGAAGGAGTCTTTGTCAGAGGGAAGGGTCTGTGTTCGGGAAGGAGTCTTTGTGGGGGAAGGAATGTCTTTGTTGGGGAAGGAGTGTCTTTGTTGGGGAAGAAGTCTTTCTTGGAAATCAGTCTAGTTTAGGTAGAGTAAAATGTGCCAGACAAATGGGGAGGGGGTGGATCTTCATTTGCAGTGTTTTCGATCACATACAAATGGAAGCACAAGACTCTGTGAAGTTGAAAATCACATTAAGAAAAATCATGAATGAAAAGGGTTAGAACATATGTTATATTTTCATTTGTCAGAGGTCTCATCAACTCTTGATAATTGGTTTGGGGCTTGGGTGGGGGAGGGGGGGATATGCAGTTTTGAGGAAAATTTTATCAACTCCCTCAGACCGGCAAAACTTGAAGTTTTGTGTGTGTGTGTGTGTGTGTGTGTATTGGTACGGCAAGCCTAAAAACTCCAGTGAGTGAATATGTCCTTACAAATTCTTGCTCAGTGAAATTGCTTTGGCCTTGGTTTCTTTGAACCATATATTATGACTGTGCTCGATACACTCTGTTTGAAAGCTTTCAAACCTGCTGCATGCAAAGGTGCGCTTGTTTGACATTGAAAGTGCCTGTTACGGTGAGGAAATCCTCAGGTCCCTTTAGTCTGTACCATTGAAAATCCTCGTGTGAGGGATGATCATCCCACAGTTTTCAGTAAGAAGGAACGAATACACTTTGCTCTGAGATGGATGTGAAATCCAGCCTAGGTTCTTAATGTGAGGCCTCATTGTGTGCAGTAGTGTAAGGAAATACAATGATGGGGGGTGGGTGGTGGTGCATGTGTGTGTGCAAGTACAGCGTGTGCTTGTTGTGCACGGCATCTGTTGGCTCCTGTGTGAAGATCAAGGAGCTGGGGGGGGAGGAGGGGGGAGAGGGGGGGTAAGGGGGGGGGGGGGGGGGGGGGAGGGGGGGGGGGGGGGGGGGGGGGGGGGGGGGGGGGGGGTAGTAGGGGAGAGGAAGAGGTTAGGGTAGGGAGAATTCTCTGCCATGTGATGATATATAGTCATGATCTTTACCAGTTTACTGAAGTGTGAGGTGTTTGCCCATTTTAATGGTGTGTGTGTGTGTGTGTGTTGTCATTAGTGCTGTAATTCAGGAAGATGGAAAAGTTGGAAGAGTGTTTTTATATATGATTGGCTGCATGTTTGTGTGCACCCTTGTGTGCACATTGCATGCATGCGTGTGCAGTGTGTGTGTGTGTGTGTGTGTGTGTGTGTGTGTGTGTGTGTGTGTGTGTGTGTGTGTGTGTGTGTGTGCAATGCACAGGAGCTTACGTGAATTTTTAAGCGTGTATCTGTGCTTGTGTCTGTGTTAATGTGCATGGGATTTGCCTGAATTCAATATGTATTTGTGTGTGTTACTGTTAGTGAGAGAGGGAGAGAGTTTGTGTCCATGCCCGCGTATTGAGGTGTAGATTGGGGGGGGGGGGGGGGGGGGGGGGGGGGGGGGTGTATATGTGTGTGAAATTTTGTGTAGATGAACATAATATGTTTTGGTTTAGATTTTGGGAATTATGCTATTTTGCTTTCTCTTTTCAGACAGTGGCCCTCAGACCTCAGGTAGGAAGACCAGCAGCAGTGCATGAGTGATGAGGTAAGACCCGGGACTGACAGGTCCCTTAAATAGTAGCCACCTCAGAATCCTTGTAGGGGGCAGATATCCCCAGATTCAACTTGTACTGATAAAGCAGACACTAGTAAATTGGCACCTTTAGTAGATTTCTTGAATGCAGGCAAATAGGGTTCCGTTAAACTTGACAAGGCAAGTTAATTTTCATTGAACTTCAAGGGTGAACCAGTGTTTCAGCGCTTTAGCAGGAGTCTTCTTCCCTGCACTAGAATGTCAGTGTAGCAGCCTGTTTCACATTTATGCACATGCTGATGGGGGAAAAATCAGCATGGCAATAAGTGATGATTGCTGTGACTATTCCAGCATGTAGGTAATCAACTTTGTTCTAGGTCAGTCTTACAGTTTCAGGATTTCAGGATGTGGTTTTAGTCTTGGCCCATTGATTTGTACAAAGAGATCTGGTTTGCAGCCTTCATGTGACCCCAGTAGTTGGCCAGGCAATAAATACAACTGGTTATTGTATAATGGACAGCAGAGATAACTGAATTGGTTGGGTTTGCTTAAACTGAGGCCAGCACTGAGAGAAAAAAAGTGTATTTTAGTTGAAGTATTGCTCTGAGGCGTTGGTCTTTTAAGCAGGGTTTTTTTTGTGTTGTTTTTTGTTTATGCCTTAAGTTTTGATGTTAAAGTGTATACTCATGCTTCTTTGTGCTTTTCATTCCTCATCTTAGAAAAATTACCATATCACTTAAGTGCCCAGTCACCTGAATTCTGTGATGTCAGTCTACAGAGATACAGGTGCAGTTTCACCACATTTGTGACTGAAGTGATAGGAACATGAGTCCTGTCCACAACGCCTTGTTCATTACTTGTCAGGCTGTTGCAGCGTATGAAAAATTCAGAAACATGTTGATACTTTTATCTTTAGTATTGACTAGTTTTGGAATACACATAAGTGGTACCAAGAATTTCAGTAATAGGTGCATTTTCATCTCACATGAAAAAACGCCTTAAGCAAGTGAATAAGACAGAGTTAGAGCAATGTGTTCAAAACAGCAAACTTACAGAGCACATGCAGGTTTAACGGAACACACAAAAACAAAACTAGACAACCACCCCCCCCCCCCCCCCCCCCCCCCCCCCCCAAAAAAAAAAAAAAAAAAATCCTTACATTTTAAGCAAAAGTCTGTTTTCTGGAGAGAAAGAAAATGGTCAAGCAAAACCAGACAGAAAAACAAAACAAAACATTGATTCATAAAGAGAATGAAAATGTTCTGTGGTAAAACATGCTGTAATTATTCTAACTGGAATAAAGTCCACTGCAGTGTTTTGATCATGCTTCCAACAACAACAAAAACATGTCATATCATTTCTTCAACCTACAAAACCTGTACTCAGAACTTTGTGAGAAATTTCCAGTCATCAAGACTCGGTGCTTCAGTTAGTTATGATTTTAAGTCTTGGCTATTTATATCATGAAGAGCTCCGTTGTTAACTTCCAGGCAGCCTCTATGTGGTGTCAAAGGTCCGTTGGGCTGCTAATGTCATTACTTCATGTAACTTGTCTTCAGCCAGTACAGACAAAAAAAATGACAGTGAATTACAGTGAAAGTGATGTATGCTGCGTATCACTTCTTGCTCTTCAGTTGATAGGCACAGTAGATGGGAGGGAGCAACAGATTGCCTGTGTCCTGTTGCCATTGATAACCATGGTTAAGAGGGCTGAGGAATCTTCCCAAGATCAAACGGCTATCGTTGAGCTATAGCTTCGATTAAATTCTTGTTTTTTGCTACTCGTTGTTTGAAGGGAACTTTTAAGGTTTTATGGGTAGGATGTTTGTGTATGTGGCTTGTTTTTAATCCCATTATAGCCACATTCTTTTTGACAGGGATGATACTCAAAAACACAACACTAGTGCACACGGATTTTTTTTTTTTTTCTGTCCCATCGTCTGTGCCACCTCAGTGGCATTGCACCCACGCACCTCATTCTGACCTTCCATCCACAGCGGGAGCTTGGCCCTGCCGGCTGTAGTCCACAGGGAGCAGTCAGTGTCAAGTTGTCAAGAGGCAACCCACCAGAGGAGACACACACTGCACTGCTGCCGAATCATTTTGGTGGTGTTCAGTGGTGCCTGTTCTGATTCAGCATACGCATGACACCACTTAATAAGCCCTCTACTGATGACAATAATTGCTTTGTTGTGGAGCTGTGGACATAGGTTTTACTTGTGTGTGTGTGTGTGTGTGTGTGTGTGTGTGTGTGTGTGAACGGACCGTCCTCAGGCCTACAGACGTGGGCTATGACATGGACAGTGGTCAGGGCTGTGCCTTCAACTACTTCATGTGTGTGTGAGTGTGTGTGTGTGTGTGGGGGGGGGGGGTCTGTCCTACTGGCACACAGGGCCTACTCTTCCAGGAAGGATGGTATGAGATTTAACTTGTGGGCAATTTTTGTTTTTATCATAATGCATTCACACACAGGACTATGTTTTGAAGTCTTCATCCAGATGTCGTAGAGTGGCCTGGGAGTTTTGCTTTGATGTGGACTCTGATGGGGAAAGAAATCCCCTAACCTGGAAGACTCGGTTGTAGACTCAATCCAGGATGCCTGAATGAAAAGAACTTGGCTTGGATAATGAGGGCCAAATTCCAGTAAAAAATCTCTTTAACTCTTTCATCACTAGCTACCCTCAAGTTGCAAGCAGCTGAAAATAAAACGTTGCTGCAGAGGTTCTGTGGGGTACTGGATTTATGGATCTGTAACTAAATCAGTTTCTATCATTCATACACCATGACAAAGATGATACAAAAAGAATGGATTTGGTGTGCTACAGAAATGACAGGAAACCTAAAAATTGAATGTACATACCAACAAAAGCTGAGTCACAGCACGCTTGTGGTTTCAAGCAGCACCCATGTTTTTTTTTTTTTTTTTTTTTGTTGTTTTTTTTTTTACTCCCAGCTAGTCCTATGGTGATGAAGGGGTTAACCACTCTGCATGGGGCGGTGATGGTGCAGAAGGATGGGATTGATTGAATTATTACAACAGATTCTGCCAGAGAATATTGATTTTTTTTTTTTTTTTTTTTTTTTTTTTTTTTTTTTTTTGCAGTTCATGCTGTCGGGAGATATCGCATCTGTCTTTCTTTCCTGGTGACTTTGAAAGTACTCTGACAGTTATGATTTGGGATGGTGTGTGATGTAACGACTTGTTTGTGCCTGTCCCACAGGAGGCTCCTGATCTGCCGTCTAGGAACTACAGACCAGAGGGTAAGAACCTTGTTTTCAGTACTTAAAATGCCCTGTGTCTTTTCCAAAGGAGGCTCATGGCTTCTAGTCTCTTAAAACCCAATACCGTGTGGTACTTTTTAGAGGTTTAGTTTGCATTATGATGATTTTTTTTTTTTTCACACACAGGCGCTGACACAATTGTTCCCTGATGGTTTAACGAAAGCTTATGTCATTGAGACATTTCAGGCTTTTCTTATTTCGGAAGGGCTGAAGTAGAAGGGTTTTTTTTGAAACTGTATATATATATATATATATATATATATATATATATAGAGAGGGGGGGTGGGGGGGAGAGGGGGGGGGGGGGGGAGGAGAGAGAGAGAGAGAAAGTGTGAATATGCACCCAAAAGTAGAATGTGTATGCATGTGTGTGTGTATGTGTGCGCAGATGAGCAAGCAGAATCCATTCCAAAGTTAAACACCAAGAGGCTCAGAGAAAGACTGTATGGGAGAGCCCTGAAACTGAAAGCGTAGACCTACACCAGAAAACTGAAGGGTAGATTCATCTGAAATGACCGATTATGAAATTAAAGAGTCGGAAACATAAAGGTTTACCTTCACTCCCTGACTTTGTCCGCTACTTTGTAGAATGTATCACTGAAAGGGGAAGAACTCTGAAGGGGAGAGTTTCTCAGTGCCTTGAAAGGCAAGATGATTGATTCTAAGCGAGAGAGTCCCTAGCTCACAGAGAGAGGTGGACCAAGTCTTGAAGAGAGGTGCCATCAAACCAGCAGAGACAACAGAAACAGACCCTTGGACGATGCCAGTAGTTTTAGTGTCATCCACAGAACCTTTGTTCAAAATGCTGAGGAGGGACTGAGAGGACAGCCTGGAAATGACTCTCATCAGAATGGTTTTGTGTACAAGCAAAATCTGCACAAGAAATCTGATTGATTTTGGTCAAGCTTCAAAGATAGAATAGCGCACCTTCAGTGGAGATGACTTCCAAGGGCATTGAAAGATGCACATCACATACAGCAGACAGATGCTTCAGATAAAAAATCTGAATGCAGAAAAGCATTCTGTTAAAAGGATTACGAGAAACCAGAAAGGGGTGAGAATTTTCTTCGAGAGAGCCTTCTGAAAAAATGATAGTGTGATCTGAAAGTTTCTGCGAAAGGGAGGGAAGTGGTTGAAGAAGGAAGGGGACAAAGGACTTCTGAGTATAAGCTTTATAAAGCACTAGAGACAGCTGTACAAGCACATGCGGACTTGGAACAAGGGATAGAGTCATCTTCTTTGATTTTGGGATCAGAGTCATGGTCTCATGCTCATGAATGCAATCATCAGATCTCTATCCCGCATAGACACCAAGTATACTTTCCTCATGAAGCACAGGTTCCTGAAGCCCAGGGCCCTTCCTGTCTCACTGATAGAAATGAGAGGTTTGAACTGAGGGACCTCATTTGGAGTGCCTCTTCTGATGGAGATGCTTTGGTAACATTAAGGGGGATTACAAAAGTGTTCAGAAACATCGTATGGGGAAGTCAGATCATAATGCTGTCCATCTTATACCAACTTATGTGCAGAAATTGAAAACGGAAAAAAAACTGTGACGAAAACCACAAAAGTGTGGTGTACTGATTCGGTTGAAAAACTGCAGGGCTGTTTAGATTGCACAGATTGGGATGTGTTTTTTGATTCATGTACTGATGTTAATGGGGCTACTGGTGTGATTACAGATTACATAAAATTCTGTACTGATCTCATTGTTCCCACAAAGTCTGTCAAATTATTCCCTAACAATAAGCCATGGGTATCGAAAGCGGTCAAAACAACATTAAATGAAAAGAAGATAGCATGCTGTCAGAAAGATCGTGCTTTGTGTGATGATATTCAAAAGAAACTAACAAAAGAAATAAAAGAAGCAAAGATAGAATACAGAAAAAAGATTGAACACAAATTTCAGTTTTGGAAACATGAGAGAGGCCTGGAAAGGTATCAAAACGTTAGCAGGGAAGAAAAAGTTTAAATCTACCTACAGTGGTATGACCCCTCATGAAGAAAAGGAATTCTGTGAAAAATTAAATTCCTTTATTGTCGTTTCAATCTTAAACATGATTTTAATGTTGAAATAGCCTCAATTAGACAAGAACTCGTGAACGAAATGATCGTGGTAGAAGAAATTGAAGAGTATGAGGTTCGGTCTGTCCTTTCAATGATAAATGTGCAAAAAGCAGGAGGCCCTGATGGCTTGGAAGGTAAACTCCTGAAATCATGTGTAGTTCGCAGCTTGCAGGTCCTTTTACCAAGCTTTTTAACCTGTCTTTGCAACAACACATTGTCCCTGTGATTTGGGAAAATGTCTGTGATATGTCCTGTGCCAAAAAAAATGCAGTCCCCAAACTCTTAACGATTTTCGACCTGTTGCTTTAACGTCTATTCTTATGAAATGTTTTGAACGGATTTTTATTAAAAGACTCTTAGTACAGACTCGGGATCAGCTTGATCCCCTTCAGTTTGCATATAAACACAACAGAGGCACTGAAGACGCCACACTTTTACTTCTCCATCATGTTTTTTACACACTTAGAAAAGCCCAAGTCATTCGCTCGTATTCTGTTTGTTGACTTCTCTGCCTTCAACACTATACAGCCTCATCTTTTGGCCAGTAAACTAAAGCAACTTGGCATCTCCTCTTATCTCATTCTCTGGATTATCGATTTTGTGGCAAATCGCCCCCAGTGGGTTCGCTTCCATAACTCTTTCATCAGTTTCTTATACATCAACGGGTGCTCCCCAAGTATAGTTCTTTCTCCTTGTCTGTTTACTCTCTACACTGATGACAGCAGAGGAAATAATGACAGCCTTATCATCAAATTCTCTGATGATACTGCAGTCACAGATCTCTCCAACTCGGATGGGGCTTTTAATGAGATTGTGAACAGTTTTACACAGTGGTGTGACGCCAATTTCCTTGATCTTAATGTTCAGAAAACAAAGGAGCTGATCATCGACTTCTGAAGAAATGCTGATGCTATTCCAGATTTTACTGATCTCAGGTACCAAGGTTGAAAGGGTGACTGAGTATAAGTACTTAGGTTCCGTTATGGATGACAAACTTACATTCACTTCTAATTCTCTCTCTGTGTATAAAAAATGTCAGTCAAGAGTATATTGCTTACAGAAATTGAGATACCCTGGAGTGAACTTTGACGTTTTGAAAGCATTCTACAGAGGCAATATTGAATCTGTGATCACTTTTTCATTTTAAGTGTGGTATGGTGGATTGAATGTGAAGAACAAGCTTGCTGGAAAAGATTGTGAAACGGTGTGGTAAGATTATTGATGTTAAGCAACAAAGTTTAGGAGAAATGTTTGAAAAAAAGAGTGCCTAAGAAAGCTCAGAAAGATTGTATGTGATGAAACCCATCCTCTGTTCCCCTTTTATGAAAAGATGCCTTCAGATAGACGATTCCGGCAACTGAAATGCGAAACCAACAGACTGAACTGTAGTTTTTTGCCTATTTCAATCCGTTCATTGAACAATCACTGACCTGACCATCCTGAGTAAATGTTTAATGCTGTCGTTATAAGATAGAGAGAGGGGGAGACTGGGATAGAGAGAGAGGAGTGGGAGTAGGGGGTAGGCGGTGGAGAGAGAATGAGAGTGTAGATGTTTGTGGGGGGGGGGGGGGGTGATAATCAAGTGATAATGATTGTAAAATTATCTCGGTTCTCACCCTGTGTAGATGTGTGTGTGTGTGTGTGTGTGTGATAATCAAGTGATAATGATTTTAAAATTATCTCAGTTCTCACCCCGCGTAGAATGTGAATGTGTGTGTGTGTGTGTGTGTGTGTGTGTGTGTGTATGTGTGTGTGTGTGTGTGTGTGCGCACCCCCCCCTTTTTACGGTTTATTTTAGCGTACAGCTGATTTTTTTAATTAAATTGACTGGACATAAAATGGAGTGTATGTTGGGTAGAGTCATTGATTAGTTTTATGTGAAAAATAAGCCTTACTTACTTACATTGTTTTTAAATTTGTGGGCATGTGCAGGTTTGAGTGCATTTGCACATTTTACATTATTCAATGTTGTGTACTCGTATGTCATGTGTTTGTGTGTTCCCACCACAACACAAAGTTCTTATGAAAGAAAATAAAGTGTCTTGAATTGAATTGAATGAATTGAATTGAATTGAGAGCAGCAGCCAGTTCCAGCAGTTTTCGTGAAGTGTTGGCAAGAATCTTTTCTTGACACTGTAGAGAGGACAATGGAGAAGTAACAGTCGAAGAAGGCTGGGCAAGCCCTCTGCAAGAACCCTTAGTAGAAGGTAGGCAGAGAACTGAAGTTAAAAAGATTCAAGGTAGCATATGACGTCCAAACTGCGCCAAGGAAAGAAGGGAACTGATTGTGTGCTCAAAAGTGGACATCATGTGCACTGTCAAAGGACCATCACTCTTGATGAACAGTAGGCTTGGAGATTGGTTAGCTTCCCAGTTTGTTGTGTGTGAGAATCCTGGTGAATGGTGTCGGAATATACCAAGGAGGATTAAGGCATTTGTTTGGACAGGTGGGTATAAGGAAAATAGTCATAGCAGTTGTGGATTAAGTTTCTGTTAGAAACGTCCACAACCCACATAACAGGACCTCCTCTGATGCTGTTTCAGTGTGTGCTTACCACACTAACGGAACTTCCCATTCCCTTCACACACCCTCATCGATTATTGCCCTGGACGTTTTTTTCTGCTCTTCCCATGAATACATTGGAGTCTGCTTAACTCATCCTATCCTGTGCACAAGACAGCTTGTGTACCACTCTTCCTTTCACGACAGACCTGAAATGAATATTTTCTCATATGAAAGCGTAATCCAAATTTGGTTTTTCTTGCTTTGCGCATTTGATTTCTCATCAGAACTGTTCACAGTTGGTTTAAGGACGAAAACACTGCTTTTTTTTTTTTTTTTTTTTTTTTTAATGCAAATACTCAAAAAAAATCAGCAAGTTAGAAGTGTTTATTATCTCATCCATCATATTTCTGCTTTAGCTGTTTGTAGAACTGTTCCGGGGAATGGGTAGAACATGTGTGTTTGTTGTTGATAGGGTGAACGTGATTGATTGTGGACAAACAAAAAGTGTTTATTGTACAAAGAATATGAAAAGATAAGCAACCAAATGATTACCTTCTTCCAATAGACTGAAGCATGCTTTTGGATAGTTGCGGCGCTTTGCATATGAGCTGCCCTTGGTATATAGAGGAAGCTTGACTTGTTTTCGAAATGGCAGAAACAGTAGTGAATTTTGGGAGGGACTCATACTGAAAGTACATATGTATATGCCACGATTTCCCTGCATGCTAGCACTCCGTCTGAAATAGACTGTGAGAAATGCTTAGGGAGTTATGTGAAACTGGAGCAGCAAGTGTCAGTAGCAGTGATGCCGTTTCAGTGTGTGTGTGTGTGTACATGTGTGTACGTGGGGGGGGTGTGGGGGGGGGGGGGGGGCGCATGTATTTGCAGACATGACCAACCAAAAATGTGTCACTTTTTTGAGAACAAGAATTTTTCTTTTTCATAAAATAAATTCATCACAGTGCATTGCATAGACCCATCTGAATCATTGTGCAGCTGCTTTGCTCGGAGAACTGAAGATGATAATTATTGCATCTGACATCAGATGACAAAAGTCCTATTTCCTGAAGGAATCGGTGGAAAAAGTGGACGCAGATCTTTCTTAGTCAAAATAAGATGTTCAGCAAAGTTGATAAAAGTCAAAGAGGTTGTGCTGCATGCATGATCGCCATCAGACTGAAATTGACTGCATTCTGTATGACGTAGAAAAACACATTAGCTGAAGATGAAGAGGTGGAAGATCTTGAAGAGAGTGGGGAAGAATGGAACCTAATGAGCCTTTCAGATCTACCCCAATTCCAGTTTGAATCCCCGTCTTTGGAAGCCTAACAGCAGTAATGTCATTTTTGTATTGAACACAAGCAGAGAGAACTCCAACCTGTTTTCAGCAATATTGTGCATTAAGGACAAAAGTAATGAAAAAAGAAAAAAAAAAAAAAAAACCTCTGTTCAACAGAAATTTCCTCACCGCCAAACTCCCGAAGACAACGATAGCAGTTGCTCCCGTTCAGCAGCATACAGCGACGGCCACCGCCAAGGTCTCCACCACCTCGCCCCCACAGACCCTGCCCTCCCCCACCTTCCCCGCCGAGTTCAACCGGGACCGCCCCCAGCAGCCTCTGCCCATGAACCATCCCTCAGCGCAGGGCGTGCAGGTCATCAGCGCCAGGTCGGGTCATGTGGTGTCCACAGGCACCGTGGTCAGCGCCAAGTCGATGGGGCACATGGGCAACGCCCGACCTGGGGCACAGGCTGCCGGCACCACCAAAACCGGGGGACACCACTCGCAGAATGTACCTGGAATGGTCTCGGTGGTGATCGGAGCAGCATCACAGCAGGTAAGAGTGGTCCCGAACATGTCGTTATGACAACGGCTCGTGTTTTGGTGTATTTCTTTTTTTTCTGTTGTTCTATAGAAAATGTATTGAATTAGAAAAAAAAAAGATGCAATGGCAAAGAATTGTGATCAAAAACTTTGGGAGGACGTATCTGAGATCTTTGTGTTCCTGATTGTACAAAGGAATGGAAACAGGAGAACGTCAGGTTTTAGACAGTTGTAGAGTTGAGAAGCGCTGACTTTTGATGTTATTTTCCATCCTGTCTCCAGCAAAAAAAATGATCAGAGCAAATAACAGGAACAGACAATAAAAAGCAGGCCTTGTTTTTTAAGCTCCATTCTGAGAGAGAGAAAAAGAAATGCCACACTGGTTCCTTTCACTTTTTGCTTGCCTTTCACATCTAGATCGAGCTGGCTGAAGAAATTCTGAGGTGAGAACAACTCCTAGAACGCAGATAGAGATTTTTGTTTTCTGTTCCTTTTTTTTGTTGTTGTTGTTTTCTGTTGATTTCATTTGACAGTCGATGTTTAATCTGGCAGCCAGGGAACATGTTCTTTGCTGTGACTGTTGATGATAAAAACACAACTCACAGAAAGGGCTGGAGATTTTCTTTCTGCATCTCATGATGGCAGGGGAGCTGGGTGAGGGCAGAGGTGGAAGGGGATGAGGGTGGGGGGGGTGGGGGGGGGTTCAGCAAGGTTCCCTTCGCAGTGACGTGATAATCAAACTGTTGATTGTGGTCAGCATGGAACAAGAAATTGTTTGAGGTGATAATTCCATGACCCGCTTTGAAGTGAAAGGGTCATGGAGACATGCTGTGCTATGGAAACGTTCTTTGCTGCTCTACAGGATTACTTTGTGCTGAGGAAACATTCTGTGCTATCTTAAGGTTACGTCTTCCACACCTTTCCCAAATCTGAACTATGATAGTTTTTTTTTTTCATTCAACGCCTATCTTGCGCTGAATTGGATGAAGATAAGTGATTGCTCGTTCATTTTCGTTGTCCTGCGTGTCGTGTGTCTGGCCTGAAGAAGACCAAAGAGGTTGAAATGTGTCATGTTTTGTCTTGTGATTCGTTTGTCTACGTTTTTTTGCGGTGTGCTATAATAACTTTTCAGATATGTAAGATAAACAGTGTAACTGCCCACGTGTTGTAGCTGTCCCATGGCAGTAGGAAATAGGGGTACCATGACAGCAGCCAGGGACCTCCGCAGTCCTCTGTCCACAGTCATGTGCAACAGGCTAGAGGTGTTAACCAGTCCAACCTTTGCGTCATCCATCCAGGACAACTATGGTCTGCCTCTTGGGTGTCTGTTCTGGTTTGTTGTTCTTTGTTGAACGATCCTGGACAGGGTGTCATAGGGAGAGGCAGTCTGACAGTGATTGAAAATTGCACGTTTTTTGTTTTTTGTAGGCCAGCAGTGCGTGTCAGCTTGATGCCTGACACCGGAAATTTCTTTTATATTTTTCTGTATGAGGTGCAGAGAATGTACCTGAAGGATCCTGTAAATTATATGGCCTGAATTTACGGGGAAAAAATAAAAAAGTATTTCAAGTGAAATCTACTTGAGGAAATGGTTGCATATGAGAAGTGAAAACAAATATGATGGCACTGGGCTTTGTCATAAAGTGAACCTAGTTATGAACCTAGTTATGTCTGTATATTAAAGGCATGGGTGTCAACATAAATATGTGACACAGGGGATCTGAGATAGAGTGAACCAAGATATGGATGTGTAGGGGATATTCAGGATGAACTGCATGAGAGAAATAGGGCAGAAGGGCTATGGAAGATTGCTGTGCTTGTCGTTGACGTTTCTCCATTATTAGTATAGGAAAAATGACTGTTGTTTATCAGTTGCTAACCTGCATGAGCTTATTTTCATAGAGAGAGAGAGGATGTATAGGTGTGTGAATAGATTTGTTACTTGTGTGCTCATTTTAGCATGATTAATTGTTTGTGAGCATGGTTTGACTTAATGTCTGTCCACGTGCATGCCTTGGTCACTGTTTGTCCCTTTTAACCAATCAGCAGGCAGCGTCAGCAGTGCGACCAGCAGCCGCCAAATCGTCAGACACTCGTTCAGTGGGTCATCCCACCCAGCCGGTGTTGGTACACAGTCACGGTAAAGGGTCTGCACCCAGAAGGGGCCCTGGATGGTTCAGCCGGCACACCATGCACACCCCGCAGGTCAGTGGGCCGCTGTAAGCTCAGGGGAACTTGGGGGTACGTTTGAGGGGTTGTTTCCTCCCCCCCACTCCCCCCCCCAAAGTTACTTATTATATTCTTTCATCCAACGCCGTGTCAATCCATGCCTGAGCTGTATTAATGGCCAGCTTGACTTTGTGTCTATATGTCAAGGGCCGTAACATGACCGAGAGCTCTCCTGTGGGTGAAACCACTCTTGGTTCCACTTGTGAAGCAACATGCTATCCTGTTGGTGCGAAAGTAATTTATGAGTGTGTTTGTTTTCCTTTCCTTCAGTTTTGACCTTTTTTTTATGCAGTCAGAAAGAGATGATGGGAAATAATTTATTAGACATAGTCTCAGCGTTTCAAGCATTAATTGAGCAGTATATTATATAAAAATAAAGTTATAGTTGTAGACAGTCTGACAAAAAGGTTTCTTTTCAGCTGTGCCAGCAAGTGATTCGATCAACTTCAGCGATCATGTTTGTGTCAAAATTGTTGGGCACTGACGACTTTTTGTGGACTGGTGATTTAGATGAATGAAAGGAACAGAGAGGAACGATTCCAGCCAGAATAGCAAGACAAATTTATGTTGAATTCAAAACTTAAGCAGATGCGATGGTATCTTTGTTGGTCAGACTGAATCTTGAGTTCTCTTTCTTTGTGTTGTACCTGTTGAGAGCTTGGATGCCCATTTTAGCGACCGTGAAGTCCGCTTAGCATGAATATGGATGGCGTAATAAGCCAGATTTATGGTAGCAACTTCTGTGTTCATAACCCAAAGCTTTTTTTTTCACTCTGTTAACATTCCGTGGGGTACACAAGAGTTTTAGCACAAATTTGTGTTTTAACGTTTTCGCAGCACACTGTGAGAATGATCACAGCGCCTGACTTACCACTCGGAGACGTGGGGTGAAAATATTCGAGGCAAGCGATCTGTCACTCGGGACATGTGAGAATGATAGCGACAGTCACCTGAAAATAAATATGACCAAATTTCGTGGAGAATTTTGAACCAGTAGTGTCAGCGTATAGATACAGTCCTTCCTATGTCGTAACATACTAGTTAGCAAGCTACTAACAGTTGATTTCATTGGTTAATTTAAAGAGAAGGCAACCAACCCTTTGGTGTCTCAAGCACTGAATCAGTGATCCTAGTTCGAAGTATGACATTTTCAACTCGGTCAAACAACAACAAAATAATTATTTTGACTTTTAAAACATTTATCATCAGGAAGATGAAAGGTAGCTGTATTTCACTGTACAAAAATAAAGCCACTGTCGGATTTAGGCTTTTAAGGAAAATTAATAAAAAATGGTTAAAATCAAGTGTCTGTGGGAATTTCAGTGCTGTGACTGCAGTTTTAGCTGGGCACATAAAGCAGGATCTTTGAGTTTCTGAAAGAGATTAACATTTTTCATCTGATCTAAGATTTTACGGAAGAAAGATTTGAACGAAGTTTCTGGTACGTTTTTAGATTTTTTTTTTTTTTCCCTTTAAATGACATGTGAGTTGATTTTAACATGGTGACAGCCCTGATTTGGCCGTTTGCGGTTGGCTTGGCTATAAGCAACATTACCTTACCTTACCTTACATTTAGCAGAACAAGGGTCAGTGTTGATAGTGTTAAGGAGTAAGGAGTAACTTTTTTTTCAGTCTAAGACAAGCAGACCTTTGAATTCCAACTTGTTTTACACATACCTTTTACATACAGCAGAGCTTCTGTCCTGAGAATGACAATCAGATATCATGGTGTCAGAAGTGTGTTTTTTTTTTCTTTTCTTTTTTTGGTTGGTTTCTTTCAAAAAATAACGGCTGTGAGAATATCAACAATCAGATAGTATAAAGACAGAGGGTTTGTTGTTGTTGTTGTTGTTGTCATTTTTGGTTGGTTTGTTTCAAAATAGTGGCTGTGTTTTGTTTTATGGTTAGCTGCTTGGAGAATTGACTCCTCCAGGCTATTCCGGGAGAGGGCTATTGGATAGTTGAAGTCATCAGACAAATGCATCTTAGCTTGTTCAAAATATTAGGAAAGGAACACAATGGCTGATCTTGAAAACTGTCTGCGCTGATGTAATTTTATCGTAAGTACTGTCATACTCCATGACCATAGTTTTGTTACTAGCAGAGCGTAAGGCAAGGTTTTACACTCCACAGATCGCTTAGACGTACAGTCAGTGAGTGATTGACACTCCGACATGTACTAATGTAGTCAATAAATGATTGACACTTAGACATACAGTCAATGAGTGATTGACACTCAAGACATGCAGTCAATGAGTGATTGACACTCGTACATGCAGTCAGTGAGTGATCGACACTCAGACATGCAGTCAGTGAGTGATTGACACTCAGACATGTAGTCAATGAGTGAGTGACACTCAAACATACAGTCAGTGAGTGATTGACACTCAGACATGCAGTCTTTGAGTGATTGACACTCAGACATGTAGTCAATGAGTGATTGACTCAGACATGCAGTCAGTGAGTGATCGACACTCAGACATGCAGTCAGTGAGTGACTGACACTCGAACATGCAGTTAATGAGTGATTGACTCTCAGACATGCAGTTAGTGAGTGATTGACATCGGTATTTATCTCGTAGTTTCAGTATAAATGGAAGTAAAGATCAAGGTTCAAAACGGAAGATAAGCTTCTTATTGAACTGGCATTGTGTCATTATGCTTACAGCTGTAGAAAATAATGGGTCAGGTGAGTGAATACTTCTGATCGTCTTGCCGTAACTTTCCCACATAATGTGTTCCAAGCTTAACACACTTCTTTAGCCTCTTTGTTCAGTATGATTATGGGTTAACACGAGCGCGTTTCACCTGTGCCCTGTCATGCATGTCAAGCAGTCTGCATCGTAGTAAGGTGAAAGCTTGAATGTTCTCTTTCTCTGTCACTTCATGTAGGCCTGTCTCTCTGTTTGTTTCCCATTCTCTGCAGCCTCTCTCCGGTTTTTTTGTGTTTCCTCATTCAAACTCCAAACTTCTGTTGAGATGTAACTCTGCATATCTTTCACTCAAACTCCAAACTTCTGTTGAGATGTAACTCTGCAAATCTTAAGATTCTTGTCTTTGAAGGTAAGATTCTTTTCAGGTCATGTTACTTTTCATTCAGTGTGTGTGTGTGTGTGTGTGTGTGTGTGTGTAATGTGTCTGTGTTTGGATGTGTGGGGGTATAAGAGGACTCTGGTGTAACTTCATAACATTCTCATATAGAGACGTGCACATCCTTGACAGCCACAAGGTTCAAGAGGAAGAGCATGCTCCGATATGTTTTTCCTACAGAAAGGAGAAAAGAGAAAGGTAAATGTATCTGGCCTGCTGACTGCTTCCGTTTTTTTTTTTTTTTTTTTGGTCTTCACTGTGTGAGAATGTGTTGGCATCCCTGTATGGATATTTCATGCTCCAAATTTCCTCATTTCTAGCAAGCTTTTTGACTCTGCTTTCCCATTTTCCTGTTACATTGTCTGGTGATTTTTTTTTTTTTTTTTTTTTACCAGTATTCATGATCCTTGCATCCGTCTTTCTTCCAGAAAGACTTGCATGCCCATGTTCTTAAAAAAAAACAAAACAAAACTTTTTGCATGCTAACCATATTGTTGTGATATAGCAAATAGACAGATATTCTGGCAAATTCTACACACTGAAAAGGGGCACCAGCTGTCCATTTTGTTGTCTTGTTTGCCAACGGGGCCTTTTTGTGTAATTTTTTAATGTAATGAAATATTTGTTATAGTTTTTAAAAAAAAATGTTAAGAGAAGCAAGCAGAGCCATCAGTGAACTTGATGTGGCCTAGTTTTATTAGTCTTGAGGATCTTGACAGGAAGGGTACTGTGTTACCAAATGCTGCAGATTCTGTCAGTAGAACTGTATGTACTGTTTGGATTTTCTGTTGGGGATTCTGTGGACTTGGTGACTGCCCCCTCCGGTCAGCTGGGCTTTCAAGCAGTGAACGACACTGTCCCCACCAGCTGGCATGGTGAAGGCAGTTGCTGTTTCACCTGTCCCTGATACCTGTACTGATCAGGGAAACCTCACGGCCAAGGGAAAAAAAGAAAAAAAAAAAAAATTGTAAGAACGATTGCTTCCTTTGAAGAACTTTTGTCTTTTTTTTTTTTATTATTGTGCAACTTGTGCTTCTGACTAGATTTACTTCCCCTGAAAGATTTTGTCTCTTTAATTGAATGAAGACTTATTCTTCACAGATTTGTCAGTGAAAGGGTTCGAGCGTACAGTAAAAATTGGTGAACATTTGTGGTATGAATGCTGTTTATCATGGTGATGATGATGATGATAATGTTGAATATTAATGTTAAATCTTGTACACCAGGGTGTATGTATATAGATACAGAGATAGATATTACACCCTCTATTTAAAGATGTGTATAAGTTTTGTAAGATAGTTGTTCCATACGGCTGTACAGTCAGGTATAAAACTTAAAATTGAAAGGAACTGAAATTCTCTTCTCGTGTTACCCAAATTTTGGGTATGCACCAGTGGCTGATTCTGATGACATGCTGTTGGCCATCACGGATCAGATGAAAACAAAAGGTGGATGAGAATGGGAGGAAAAGGATCAGTAAGGCAGAAAACAAGGAAGGAAGGAAGGGTGGACAAAACAGTGAACAGAAGGCTGGAAGAAAGTGACAGATGATTTCAAAGCACAGAATTTTCAGATGTAAGGATACAAGTATGACAAGAAGGCAGAAACAAAGGGAATGATAGATAATCTGCAAGCACAGAATTTTCAGATGTAAGGATAGAAGTATGACAAGAAGGCAGGAACAAAAGGGAATGATAGATAATTTGCAAGCACAGAATTTTCAGATGTAAGGATAGAAGTATGACAAGAAGGCAGGAAACAAAGAGAATGATAGATAATTTGCAAGCACAGAATTTTCAGATGTAAGGATACAAGTATGACAAGAAGGCAGAAACAAAGAGAATGATAGATAATTTGCAAGCACAGAATTTTCAGATGTAAGGATAGAAGTATGACAAGAAGGCAGAAAACAAAGGGAATGATAGATAATTTGCAAGCACAGAATTTTCAGATGTAAGGATACAAGTATGACAAGAAGGCAGAAACATAGGGAATGATAGATAATTTGCAAGAACAGAATTTTCAGAAAGTATGGATATGCTGACTTGATGTGAATGTGCCATTCTACTGATCAGTGATGTATGCATTATTTCAGATGATTTTTGAATAATTCTGAGATAACTTTTGATGTGTGCTCTGGTTTTCTTGCTTCATTAAGAAAACAAAAATGTGTTTCTATGTGAAAGATGTAAGCTGTGGAGGAAAACAAGTCCAGTCAAACAAATTGTTTTGTCATTATTGTTTTTGTTGTAATCGTACCCCGGCTAAAAGACTCCAGGGATCATCCAAACAGCCGAAGTACTTGAACACTATGGTACAAATGCATCAGCTGGGAATGAGAACATTACGTGTGTGACTGTTCTTGATTACCCTGCCACATGGGCAGCCACACTGCTACTTGGGGGAGTTTTGTCATTATGAAAATGATTTTGTAAAGATTTATAAAAGAAAAAAGGAAGAAGGGGAGAGGGGTAGGGGGGTCAGCAAAAGAGGGGGTTGGGTAGAGATGAAGGAAAAGGATATTTAAGTGTGTATGTCAAATCCTTCACAGATTGTATATGTAAACCATCAAATTCCATTTCATGTACAGACCTACCCACCTTCTTTCTATTTTTTTTCTTTTTTTTTTTTTTTTTTTTTTTTTTTTTTTTTTTTTTTAACCTCTCTTATAGAGAGACTTTTTTTTTTCTTCTCTCGAGTGAGCCACATCGGTGATACAGTTTGGTTGACTTTGTTTGCTCTTGGTACATACTGGAGACATACCGTCTGTAATTCTGGATGGTTTGGGGTGTAATAGTTGTCAGAATGGTGTCGGTGGTAGGTCAGTAGCTATGATTTGTAAAACTGTTTTTCTCTATATCCATTTACGGTTATTTTGTTAGAGAGCACTGTGGCACAGTTGTTAGCATCACAGACCTAAAGGGAGGTCAAAGGTCAAAGCCCTCATGACCGGTGTGGAAAAGTTTAGCCCTTGCTTTCTGAGCAGTTATTGCCGTTGTTTTTTTTTTTTCTTTTCATGGCAAGAACAAACGATGAAAAGTAACAGCAGGTAAGATTGAGCCATCTGGATTATTGTCTGTAAAAGATGTTAGATTTAGAAAGAAAGGTGATTTTTAATTTTGGCATTTGTGATTAGAAAGAAGAGTTGATCTGCAGATTAAACTTTATACATTAAGTACCTGCTAGGAAACTGCAGAGAACATCACATACTTAGGCCTTGTGTTTCAGTTTCATTTTTATTCAAAGTGGTAGAAAGACAGAATTCTTGAACATACATGCAAACTGATGCTACATCTGATGCTTTCATTCATTACAGGGCAGTGTATTTAAACATGGCTGTCCTGTAGTTTTAGGAATGAAAAACACTTCTATGAGAGCTGGTGGGATTTTTGTGTGTGTGTGTGTGTGTGTGTGTGTGTGTGTGTGTGTGTATGTGCTGCTTTTCTTAAGATCTAGTTTCTTTTTACTATTGCGGGGCAGAGCACAAAGTCATCCAATAAAGTTCCGTGAGATAAAAAAATTCATCTACAAAGTACTTTTATGAATGAAACTTCTAGTGTTTTTTCCTACTGTCCACAGGGCAGCACACTAAAATAGTTGTTACACCATGAAATTCAGCAGTGAAATAGTTAAATCAGGAAAGCCACTTCTTGTTCACCCTGTGTTCACTCCTACTGTTCCCAGGGTAGAGCACTTGAACAGTGTGTTACCCCCTAAAATTCAGCATCAAAACACTGTAATGAGGGGGGTGTGTCTTCTCGAACACCCAGTGTTTCTTCCAATTGTTCCCAGGGCAGTGCACTAAAACACTGTTATCCCATAAAATTCAGCTACAAACTTTTTTTTTTTTTTTTTTGGCTGTCCCAACTTCTGTGCCACCTCAGTAGCAGTGCACCCATGCCGCTCATTCCGACACGCCGTTCACAGCCCCAGCCCAGTCAGTCCCGCTGCAGCCCCAGCACCGGCAATCCACAGGGAGTAGTCAGTGGTAAATCATCAAGAGGCAAACCCACTGGAGGAGACACTGCACTGCTGCCGAGTCACTTCAGTGATGTTCAGTGGCGCCTGTTCTGATCCAACATACCCAGGACACCACCTACTAAGCCCCCTACTGACGACAATAATTGCTTAGTCGCGGAGCGGGTGTGAGTGAGCTCTCCCTCCAGAGGGCACCACTAGCGACGAACTGTTTTGATAAGAGGGGTTTCTTCTCTGAACACTTGTGTTTTTTCCTAGTGTTTCAGGGCAGTGCACTATATCATGAGGCATCCAGTAAAGTTCAGGGATGACACTCTTGTATGAGCGGGGGGGATGCTTCTCTCAACGACTGGTGTTTTTCTTCCTACAAATCCAAGCCAGAGTGTTAAAATGTTATCCAGCAAAATTCAGAGATGACATATCTGGGGGGGGGGGGGGGAGAGGGTTCTTCTCCGAACATGTAGCATTTCTTCACACTATTTCAGGGCAGTGACCGAAAAAAATCATTATCCTATAAAGTTCAGGGATGAAACTTTTTTTTTTTTTTTTTTTTTTTTTTTACATTTTTAACAAGACACATACAAAGCACAAATATGCACGTATCCATAGAAAGAAAAATGACAATGGAAGTAAAGGTGAAAGTTAAGTAAAGGTACCTATTTTAAAAATACCATAGGACACAGCACTTTGATAATCAAACATAGATTCAACAATACTGGTAATAAGAGTACTTAGCAACTAGTAGTGGATGAATCAATAGATGCTATCACCATTCCTATCAGCAAGGTTGATTCATAGCACTAGTTTGCATAAGCATTATATTGATGGAAGGAATTATGTATAGTAATTCCCATAGTTTAACCTTAGAAAGAAATAGAGACATTGATACATGAGACATTCACCTTGTTGTTCTTTCTAATAATGACACCAAATGACCTCTATAATGAACACACACACACACACACACACACACACACACACACACACGTGCGCGCGCGTGCGCACACACACACAGACACGTGTATATAAGCATTACATAAACACTGCCAAGTGGTGTAAGGAGAGCAGTGCGAATCTAAAGTGGCATGGGTCATTGGAACAGGAGAGGGATAACATTACATTGTAAAGCACTCAAATTCCTTTACCAAAATATATAAAACAGTCCAGTCACACAATTGCAAATAATATGAGAAAAGGTAAGTTATCCATTTCCACATATGTAGATGCTTACACATCACAAAGGAAGCTAAGGTACAATAGGGCAATAGGGCAACCAATTTTCCTCAAATTGTCCTATACTATGATTAAGAAAAGCCAAATATTTTTCATGTTTGAATCTGTGTCCTAATACTGTGAGAAAGACATGTAGGTCAGGAGGGGAATTTTGTAAATTTTGCATTTGTAAATGTAAAACTTGGCAAAGAGCAGAACAAAATCAATAGCTTTATCTGTTTTCACATGCTGTTTGGTACCAAATAAAACCAACTCTTTGTCAATAATGAAGTTGTCACAGTGCTGGCATTTATTTTTTAATAGACTTTGCAGATTTTTCTCCAGACCTCTGTACAATAATGCAGTCAAAAAGCATATGATCAATGGTCTGCTCATCATCTTCACAGAAGTTACAGATAGGGGATTCAATAATTTTACACAGAAATAAATACCTCTGTGTGGGGAGCAATCTGTGCAAAGCCTGCATTGAAACCATCTAAGCTGCACATCTGTAGAAGCCTTATAGCAATGGGGAAGATGATTTTCCAATTAAGGTTTTCAAAAAGATTATTCCATTTATGGATAGCTGTTGGGGGGGGCATTGTTTCCATTTAGAATGTTTTGAACAAATTTGTTACCTCTTTTAATATAAAACCAGGCTTTTGGGTCTCGGGGCTTGTATCTAGAAGTTAAAGATATCTGGAGTTTTTGAAAATAGGTACGAACTGCATTTAAAATGCCTTCGTATAGGAGAAAATTGGTATTTATACCTTGATATTTTTGCAAGAATTCTTGGTATGTCATCCAATTGCCATTTTCATTCAACAGTTGTTTCACAAAGAAAATACCATAATCACTCCATTCTTGTACAAAAATCACCCTTCCGTCCCTCAAAATATTGATATTGTAATGAATACATTCACCATAAAATCATGCACAGAGATGGGACAGCATCTGGAACATAATTTCTTATAGTGTTTCATAACATCTTTCCAGAATGGGTTGTTAATAACATTCATAACAACATTTGAAAATTCTACCCCAAGATTACCTATAATGCCCAGGTTAGGGTACATATTAATGGTAAACTCCCTCCAATCAGATTCACACATTAATCTTCTCAACCAACTTATTTTCATTGCAGAGATAAATTTCTAACATTCAACATTCTGAGTCCCCCCTCGCAGTACTGTTTTTGAACAACAGATTTTTTTTATTTTACTTCTCTTACCATTCCATAAAAATGTGTACAATTCCTTTTCTAATGCATCAATAAAATTCTCTGGAGGGTCTGGTAAATTAATTAATAGATGGACAATTTTACTAAACGCTAAAGTTTTATTACTATAATTTTACCAAAAGGGTGATATTTCTTTTTTTCCAAAGAGCGAGAACCCTTCTTATCTCAAAAAGTTTTTCTTCATAATTGATTGGTACAATGGTATCAATGTTAGTGGAAAATTTAATGCCAAGAATTTTGAAAATGCCAGGATCCCAGACAAAATTTTTATCCCTCCTGTATCTAATTGGAGATTTTTTTCTACTCAACCCCAACCACACACTTGGGATTTGTCAAAATTGATTTTTAAACCAGAAATTCCTGCAAATTTAATGAGGATAGATACTGCCTCATTAAATGATCTTTCCGAACCATCCAAACACAAGCTAGTGTCGTCGGCAAATTGCGATAAGAGAATATCTTTGTTATTAATTGTAATTCCTTTAATAAGTTCATTGGAGCGGATCATCAGTGACAAGATTTCTGCACAAATTAGATATAAATAAGGAGAGAGCGGATCACCTTGTCTGACCCCTCTCTCCATTGAGAACCATGAGGAGTACTGACCATTTACAGAAATACAAGTAGAAGTTTTTGGTGTAGAATGTTTTAATCCATTTTATGATGTCAGGTCCAAAGTTAAAGAATTTCAAACATTTATGTAGGAATGACCAAGAGACACTGTCAAACGCCTTCTCAAAGTCGATTAGAAAGAGCATTCCTGGAATATTTTCTTTTCGGTATACAAAAGCACATCATATATCAATCTTATATTCTCCCCTATATATCTTTCCCTTTAGAAATCCTTTTTGACTTTCATGTATGATGTATGGAAGCATACTCTTAAGGCGATTAGCTATGCAGGCAGATGCAACTTTGTAAGTGGTGTTCAATAAGGAGATGGGTCGCCAGTTTTTAATGAATCTTTTTGGTTTAGCATCTTTGGGAATACATGTTATTATTCCTTGTCGCTGGGTAATAGATAGCTGACCTTTGGAGAATCCCTCGTTAATTGAGCGCACAAGGTAAATACCAATATCAGTGAAGAAAAATTTTAGGAATTCTACGGTAAACCCATCAGGCCCAGGGCTTTTATAATTTTTCATGTTTTTTAGAGCAATGGCAGCCTCTTCAAGTGTAATCGAACCCTCTATTGATTTACTCTCTGTATCAGACAACACTGGTGCACCTGGAAGTTCATCCGAGATGTTGATATCTGCCACATCTCTAGAGCTATATAAATTTTTCGTAAAAATGTTTAGTTTCAGAAAGAATACTATTTTGGTCTGAAATGACTGACCCGTCTTCCCTCTCTAAGAGGGGATTGATTTATCGAGAAAATTTCGATTTTCAAGATTACAGAAATACTTGTTGATCTTTTCGCCTTGGTTCAACCAGCGGACCCTTGAACGCATTGCCACACCTTGGATTCTATGATCCCTGATTTCTTGTAGTTCCGTTTTTAAATTCTCTAGTTTAGGAATGTCTTGTTCGTGTAGATTTCGTTCAATATTTTTAATGTTTGCTTCAAGCTCCTGTTCTGTCTTTAATTCCATCTTTTTTTTATGTGAACTGTATGAGATTGTTTTTTCCCCCTAATTTCAAGCAATAGGGTTTCATAAAAAAGTTGATCATCAATTTGAAATGACAAGTTCTCATTCTTTATATTGTCAATGTTATCCAAATTGTAAATGGGTAATGCATATTGTTTTTTTTTACCTCGCTTATTACTTTTTTAATTTCTGAAATGTATTGTTTGTCTTTTAATAAACTGTTATTAAATTTCCAGAAAGGACGGTCCCGTTTGAACTGCTCTTTTTTTTAACATTAATGTAACAAGAGAATGATCAGACCTATAACCAGGATCTATGCGAACATCTTTAACTTCTGACAATATTTCCTCGGTGATCATGAAATAGTCAAGTCTCGCTTGTTTGAAAGAGTTGAATTTTCGCCATGTATATTCCCTTTTGTCTGGATACATATCTCTATAAACATCAAATAAATTGTATTTTGTCATTATATCCTTTATTTTTTCGCGAGTTCTTGGACGATTCGTGACACTGGTGTAATTTCGAGCATCTATATCCCTGTTCAATGCACAGTTCCAGTCTCCATTAATTATAACGTGTTGGTTGCCAATGCGTTCAATGTGTTCGCACACTCTATCAAAGAATTCAGGGTTATCACCACCACTGGGCCCATATAGGTTCACTAGAGTAAACACATTTTTTTTCAAAAACTCAATATTCATTATAATGTAACATCCATTCCTATCTCTAATTACATCAAGCAACCTGTACTCAAAATTGCTATTAAAGAGCACAGCAACTCCATTTTTGTTTGTTTCTGTGCCACACAACCATACATTATAACCCCAGCTGGCTCTTATAAAGCTCTCGGAATCTTCTTTTAGATGAGTCTCCTGAAGACAATATATGTGAGACTCTTTTCTTCTTAGAAAATCAAAAACATCTCTTCGTTTTTTTGAGTTATTGAGCCCATTACAGTTTAATGAGCAAATTTTAAACGAATGATTCTGAGCCATCATGTTTTACAGGACAACAACAAAAACTAGTTAACGAGATAAACAGATCAACTATCTTCCTAGAAATTTGGGAAAGAAAGTGTGAAAAACTAACCAAAATCTGAACTACACACTGCCAATAAAGTGCATTATTCCATTTGCTTATGTATGAGCTAACACTTGCAACAATTGTCAGCAATAACAAGCATCCCAGACCTGTCCCAGTTATCACTTTTTTGCAGATGCACAATAAAAACAAATTTGACCCAGTTTCAGTCTCAACCACAAGCACACACAGCACACTACATATCACGTATACGACAGACATGAGTGACAAATTACAAAACATTAACTTGAAAAAACAACAATATAAACACTAACCTGTTATAAAGGCCCACCGCCATTACTCCAACACGAATAAGCACAAGTTATAATTAGAATGAACAGAAAACGTAAGTTTCTTCTCCAAAACCTGAAAGTAAACATTGGAATTGTCACGCTACACTGGTGACTATTTTTGGTACACAAGTCACGTGATCAAAGCACAACTTGAACTTGTTTTATCATAAACGCAAAGAGAGATAATGGGAGAAAAAACCGCGCAAAAAGGTACACAGGGCGACGTCTATCTGGCGTCCTTTTGTATTTAATTCATTTGCTTAGGATGATTTTCATAACCATGAGGTAATAAAAGGAATTTACACAAACATACAAACCACAGGATTACTCCCCTGACCCTATCTGTCAAGTCTGACCTTGACCCCTACTCTAAACAATGTCGACCATCGACTTAGCCACAGAACAACACAAGATATTTTATGACCGGGCAAAAGACTCTACAAACTTAAAAACAACAGTATGAAACCAGTTCGAGTGTACTCAAATCAGTCAGTGAAATGCACTACAGAGGTCATCCATAATCATACTGATCTACTGCAATAACGGACGACATTGACATATGCCTATCACTGAAAGCAGACGCACATGAAAGCAGACGACATCCTGTGACATATCGGAAACAGTCTTGGCCTAGGCCTAACGTAACTGTGTAACATCAGAGAGGGTTTTAACATTAATAATCCTACCATTAAACGACTTCATTATCACCTTTCCGTTTTTTGTCCACGCCTGCTGACAAATTGACGTCTCATTTTTGACTGCACAAAGTAACTGGTAAGCTCGGGGAGTCAGATCCTCCACTACAGTTATCTTCGTGCCTTTCAGTTCTTACGGGCGTATAGCACAGAGTCACGAACACGACGCGAAACGAACCTTACAATAATTCCGCGACCCGAGGCTTTCGGAACACTGTTTTTTCCAGCTTTAAGCCTTTCCTGTTTCGGGCCCACCCGATGCACAGCTTCAATATCCTCTCTCCTTACCTTGATTTTGAGTTTATCACAGATGAGAGAGAGAGAATCTTCTCCTCGCACTGCAGGCCCGTTTCCTCAGCCCCGTTCTCATCTTCCTTCACCCCAAAGATGCGGAGATTGTTCCTGCGGGAATAAGCAGAAAGATCCTCTGCACGGCGATCGGCAAGTTCGGCCAGATGCCGCACTTCCGCCAGCTGGGTGGACATCTGCTGTTCCCTCTTCCTGCTGTCCTCGATCTCCTTTCTCAGTCGATCGTTCTCCGCCTGGACCGAAAAAAGTGTAGCTCTCAACTCCTCCACAGTCTGTGTCAGCTTCGCAATGTCCGCCCATTGGCACATAGTTTCTGCATAAGATCCGCGTTAGAAATCTCTTGCTGGTGCGGAACCTCGTGTACAGGGGAGAAAACTGCATCGGTAGCCTCAGATGTCAACAGGGGCGAGTCGTTTCCCTTTGGTCACACCGTCGTCCATATTTTTCCTCCTGCGGTTTGTAAACAAACTTAGACAGAGTCTCTTTAGTGGCCAAAGGAGTACTCATAGCCTTGGTTTCTTGGGCGTAAAGTTTGATTGTTCACCATCACCACTTTGCACACTAGAATTAGTCGCTGAGCTGGATCCTGTCTCTACACCACCTCGTCCACGCTGTTTACGTTTTCGATACCGCTTATGGCCGACCATTTCCAGTCCGATTTCCACCATTCATTCTCACTCTGGTTTCACATCATCGGCGAAAGCAAGTATTCCAAATTTTCGTGTGGAGGTAGGCAGCGGTCGCACTGTTAATTCTGCTGCATTTTGGTCAGCTAGTCTTGCGATAATTAACTGAAACAGTTAATTATGTACGCCGCTTTCCAAAGAGGCGGTGAACTATCAGAGGTTCACCGTGTCTAGGACATGACGTGATGGATGGCGGGGCTCACCCCTCTCCTTCCGCCGCCTTTCACCTTCCCTGAAATGAATCAGCTACCACTTACTGCTGGATGGACAGGGAGGGTTTACGAGCTGGAAAAAAGAAAAAAAATCAGATCTCACATGTAGTTGAAAAACTCACAACCAGGCAGACACTCTGACCATTGGACCATGGCCCCTCTGTTACTCAAACATCATCATCCTATAGAGGAGTTGGGGCTGGGACACTTGCATGCAGGAAGGCGAGGAGGGTGATAGGTCTCCTCTGAACACCAGGAGTTTCTTCCTAGAGTTACAGGGCATTGCACTGAAACGGGGAGTTCATGGACAAAACACTTGTAGAATGGAAGGGTGGGGGGAAGAGGGGAGGCTACTTCTTCTTCAAACACCCCACAGTTTGTAGCATTGCAGGGTGGAGCACTAAAACATGGTCATCCTTTGAAATTAAAAGCGACCCTTTTCAAAAGTGTCTGTGGAAGATTCTGACTGGACGTGGAATGGACAGCTGGTGAGAATTTTGCAATGAAATCTGCTGAAAACTATTTGTTGCAATGTGTTACTGAATATTCAGGACGCATTTGACAGATGATTTTAAGGTCATGATGGTGTGATTGTTGCAGGGATACGCAGCCATCATGCGGGTGCCGGCAGCAGTGGCGGGGCAGGTAGTGAGGCCGGCTCAAGGGGGGAAAATCGTCTGTAAGTCGAGGGCTTGGTTTGGTCTGTAGATTATGGGGAACTGAAATGGGGGGAATATTGTTTGTAAGTCAAGGGCTTTGGTTGGTCTGTAGATTATGGGGAATTAAAATGGGGGGGAAAAAATTACTGTAAGTCGAAGGCTTGGGTTGGTTTGTAGATTATGGGGAATTGAAATGGTGAGAAAATCGTCTGAAAGTTGAGGGCTTGGTTTGGTCTGTAGATTGTGGGGAATTGAAATAGGGGGAAAATCGACTGCAAGTCGAGGGCTTGGGGTTGGTCTGTAGATTATGGGGAATTGAAATGGGGGGAAAATCGATTAAGTCGAAGGCTTGGGTTGGTCTCTAGATTATGAGGAATTGAAATGAAAGAGTAAGAGGTAGGTGTGCTTTCTGTGAGGATTGTGTGCTAATATTTGTGATGATTTTGATTATTTGGACTCGCTGAGGAAGAGAGGGTTTGATGTTCAACCTGATTATTCCCAAAGATAATGAAGGCATAGTGGAAGTGAATAAGATGAGGAAAATTCAGCGCTGTTGTGTTACAAAGATCCAACACTGCCCATGGATAAAGTTGTCTTTACAAATACATAAGGCTGACAAGACTACCTGTATGTCTGTTGAATATAGAACAGGTTTCATTTTCAGTCTCCTGCTAGGTGCATGTTGCATCATCATCTCTTGGTGGACTGCATAGAAAACAAGGCATCAAAAACTTAAAACTGACTTGTGACTTGAGGTAATGACTATGTGATGACAGTATGGATCAGAATGTTCACAGCTTTCTGGCAACAAGTTTTGACGTGTTTAATGTGACTAAGAAAGTTGAACATTTGGTTGAAAATAACCACCAGAAATTTGGCCTCCTTTACAGCTGAGTGCTGGAGTGGGAGATTTCCCTCTTTAGATTTTTAGGATCAGCAAAGAACTTTCGAAAATTATGAAAGTGAATTTACTGTCTTAGAAGCAGAAAACATAAAGCTGTTGCTGCAGAAGTTTCAGTGGAACAGAGCAGGCAAACTGGCCTAGTTTGCGGAAAGTTTGATTTGGCAAGTGTACGTAGCCAAACATGGAGTGTAGGGAAAAAAGTCGGTTTTTATCTGGAACTTCATTGAACAGGGGAGATAATCTGTTTTTCTAACTGGTTTCCTTGTTGGCTATTTTTCAGATCTGACAGACCGTCCACCTCGCGTGAGAGGACCCAAGAACATGCCAGCAGATTGGTCTGTCCCTGGCAAGAATCCTCATGGCGGTACATTCCTGTGAAGCTTGATGCAGTTGGTCATGGCTAAGTACAAGCTGTCTTGCTTCATCAAGGTCCCGCACACTACTTACATGTGGAGGGGGATGTTGTTACCTCCTGTCAATGTACAGCTGAGATTATGTAAGGTACAGGTATTTCGACTTCCAGTTCTCTTGGAAATGGGTTAAAGAAGGGATATATACGCAAGAACAGTGATGGGAATGGTGTCTGTGTTAAGTAATTCGTTTATCCGAATCCTCAACATTCCATAGTTCCTTTATCCATCCCTTTAAGAGATGTGGCAAGTGCCATGTTTTTGATGTAGCACAGTTTAGTTGCCAATGCAATGCTTTAAATGCTATGCCAAAAAAATGAAAAATGAAAACAAACAAACAAAAAAAAAAGAAAGAAAGAAAAACCTGCTTCATGGACGTGGCTTAAAACAGAATTAAGACAGGGTAGATCTCGAGCATGTAGACTTGTTCATCAAATCATTGTCAAGTTCACTACGAAGAGCAAGGAAAAGGTAGAAGAACATCATTGCCAAAGGCAATTTTTTATTTGCTGCACTATCAGTAGGTTCATTGCCAGCTTCTTTTTTTTTCTTTTCTTTTTTTTTTTCTTTTTTTCGTAGGTGAAGTCAAAACCAGGCAGTAAGTAGTGAGATTTCCATCATCTTAGTCCGCCATCATGTCTTGGGTGAAGGGAAGTGTGAGTGGAAGTCCTGTTGAGTTTGATTTTTTTTGCATGGCATATTAGTGCTACGCTTTAATTTGGAATGCTAACGTCAAAATACGACACTGTGCTTTTGAAGTTTTGGCAGCTTTGCTTTTGCTGTTCTTCCTCGTCCTTGCCCTACTTTGAAATGGCTTTTGTCATGTGAAGAAGAACTGGAACTGTGTTATTTGAGTGAAGCGGCAGACAACTTAATACCTTGGGATTTTTTACAGGAGTGATCTTGGTTGTATTTGAATAAGGTCATGGAAACTGGGGAAAATAACGAATGATATGTCTGTGCAGGAAAACAGATTAGCTATTAGTGATCCAATACAACCTCAAAAAACTGGAGATTATGGAAGACACTTGGAATATAAGTTAGAAAACCAGATGGATGGTAATCTCAAATGTGCACACATTTTGTTGGGATGTATGTGCCAGAGCACAAGGAAACTGTTTACAATGCACAGTTTGATCAAGTCTGTCATCGTCAGGAAGGACAGAGCCAAGAGGAAAAACCATTCATCATACAGATACGGTGTGTGTGCATAACAAAGTTTCAGGAGACAATTGCTCTTGTCCTCCAGTATCTGTTGCGATCTATTGAAATCACAAGTTAGTCACATGTTTATACAATATGCGAAGATGGTGCAAGAAAGCTGATAAGGCAAGATAATGATAGTATGACCATTTCTTTTTAAAGGCCTGTAACCGTTAATGACCCAAAGTCAATTTAAAAGCTGTCTTGGGTTTAAAGTCTGGTTACTTCCGTTCATTGTAGAATCTCGCCCAAATCACTGAAATAAGAGTCTTAGAAACTCAAAATATTGATGACTAAATGAACATACTAGAAGGCTTTAACGTAGTCAACTTCTAATCTACTTGGACTGATTCTGTGCGAGTCGGACAGTGCTTAGAACCAATTAAACAGCAGCACCAATATTTTAAGGATTGGCAAGAATTTTCAGTTCCCATTTGTTTGTATGAAAGGGAGATTACCATTAGTTTGATGACTTCAGGTAATCGATAGCAGGCTTTTTGGAGAAGCCAAAGTGCGGTCTTCAGAACCAACTTACCACACACAATACATCACAGCAGTCATTTTGACAAACTCGGTTGTCATGGTATCTGATTGCTGCTTTTGGAGAAGCTGTCTTTGTGCACACATTTTTTTTTCTTTAAATCCAGAGTTCTTGGATGGTCTGTAGCAGGTCAGTGATACAATGTTTTGGTCGTCCAGCACAGAAAAATGTACTCGAAAATCATGCAAAGCTTGTATGAACCAGGGAATTCTTATGGAGGAGAAAACAGGCTCTTGGTCAAGACTGCAAAATGTTTTATAAACAGTGTTGTCATTCTTTTTATGACTGGGTTTTTACTGGGACTCCTCTAAAAAAAAAAAAGAAAAAAAAAAAACACCCCAACATTTCGTGCAAATGTTTTCACTGTGAAAATATTTATGTGTTGTGGAGCTTTTGCTTTTGTTTGATCTTTGTCCCAGAAATTTCGAAGGGTTTTTCAATATCATTTGCTGTATGTCATTAACAATTTGCGCGCCACATTTTTGTGAGCCTTCGGGGACCTATTTTTGATGAAGATAATGAAGCCTTGCCGTACATCAAGTCACCATGAACTCGTGCTTTTTCTGAGGGAATAAAGTCTGTCTGTTCATCATGGGTCTCCAGGGGTTCATGCTCTATCTGAAGGGAAAAAAGCATGTTGTTCATCATCCGTCTCCAGGCACCCATGCCAACGGCGTTTTTAGTTGTTGTTTTGTTTTTTTGTTTTTTTTAACCTTTTCGTGACGTGCTGTACAATAGTGACGGCAACTCAGTGACCCATTCACGACCGGCCGTCCCCTGTTGACAGCAGCCTGCTATACTGCCAGGATGTGACATGCCTCCGTGACGGCACAACTATTAAAAAATTTCCATGTTCTCTCGTGTACCATCTAGGGGATGCAGCTGCCATAAATATTTAGAACAGGGTTCTAGCCATTGGAAGGGTAAGTTTGCATGCACTAGCGATGACCTTTGTGATCCCAAAAGTAGTCTGAACAAAGAGACCCATCTGGCACTGGGAAGGCGCGTGTGGAATTTCCTGCTTCACTTATATATTGGGCCGAAGGAGAATGACATGTGGTTTTTGGAACTGGCTCAGCAAAGTAGTTAAGAAAATGAGGGGGGTAAAGTTGTACAAGTTTATCAAAAAGAATCTGAGTTTGATTATTTGCTCTGTGTATTTATAGTTTTATGTCTTATCATCTGAAGCCAAAACAGTGAAAAGTGTGTACTGTGTGCAATGATTTAATTTCTTTAAAAAAGAAAAAAAAAATCACTTGGATTACACATATTGAATACCTCAGGCTTTCTCTGCATCTGTTCAAAGTAAGAGTGAAGTTTTATGCCCTTTTCTTTGTTATTTGCTGTTGTCATACTAACCAAACAAATATGAACAAGATTGTGTTCTCCTATGTTTTACTTATGTTGTTTCTGTAACAGTAGTGTTGCTATTTTACCCAAAATTTATTTAATTCTATGCTCATTACAAAGTTCGGGCTTTAACCTTTCCATTGATATATACAACAGTTGCTGTTAGGTTTATATTATAAGGATCTAAACTTTTGGTCATAACAGTTGTTTATGGATGTAAAGAACATCCATTAA
>JADBJO010008739.1:0-11099 GCA_016801955.1 Conus betulinus
CACTCCCGGCAACACCCACCACCACCTCCACCATTCTCACACACACGCTCTCTAACTTGACAATTAAATCACCAGCGTCACCGGCCGGCGCGTCATACGACTTCCGGCATAGTTTGATGAATGAGGGAGGGAGATGAGGACGGGCTGGTGGGGGGGCCCAGGTTGTCCACCACTCACTCAAGCTGTCACGTCGCCTGCACCCCCCCGCCGAGCCCCGCTCTGGTGCAGAGCCTACAACCCTTTTCCAGCCACGTCGCACTCTGGTGGGGGCGACACGCCACAATTGAGGGACACCGCACTAAGTCGCTGCCATCGCACTGTTGTTATGCTCCCGAATGGCAGTGCCACCACTACCGAGCCGAAAGCGCCACAAGGGAAGTTACCTCATCATGTGTTCAGTTCGAACCCCTGTTCACAAAATCTCATGAAATTACCTCCCTTTGAAAAATAAACCCCCCCCCCACCCTTTTTTTTTTTTTTTATCTATCAAACTTTGAGTTTGGATTTGTTTCACGCGATGAACAGGTCAGCTTGTGTGTTTATTTGGCATTCATACAGTACACGAAGATTTTTTTTTTTTTTCTTTTAATTGAAAAAAAAAATTCTGGACGGAAAGAAAACACAACGGATATAAAATGGTGTAAGTCAATGCGGGGTAGTTCTTCCTACACACACGATTCTGGCATAGTACAGCAGCGTTGCCTTTGAATGGCAAAAGCCTTTGTGAAGTCATCTGGTTTACGGGCCCGGCCAGTCACGGGTGATTTAGCAAGGCTTGACAACCCAAGCAACGGACCCCGCATTAGCCGTCAAAGTATGACCTCTCGCCGAAACCACGACTCGTTCACGGTGTCTGTAAGAAACCTGGTGAGTACATCGACCCCCATGTGTGTAAAACGTACGGACCACCACCGATTGTGGGTCTGCTCTCGAGCCCTTGAGGTGATCTTAACTCCTAATCGCTGCAAGTCTTGTGCTAAAGAGCCAAGATATTATGGTTTTTGTCGTTGTTGTTGTTGTTGTTGTTGTTGTTGTTGTTCTTGTTCTTGTTGCTGTTTATTTGTTTGTTTTTGGAGCACAATCAGAAAAATATGAGTAACGTCCGATAAATGCACTCGACTTCTTATCAGTTGTCTCTGGCGTATGAATTAGCAGGTGTGCTGCCTCATATGGCATGCAGCTCTCGTCATCCGCTCCTTTCGTCCGGTGTCGTGCGTGTGCGAATTGTAATGGATGTTCATTCAAAGAGTATCCATGCTGTTAGTCCGCCGTTGACGGTTATGACCTGGAAGACATGCACTCATTGCTAGGCATTTATTGAGGTACCCCGACCCTTCTTTCGTCAGTGAGGGTATTTTTGGTCCCGCTTCTATTCCATTTGAATGCCTGCACAAGCACAAGGAAAAAAAAAAAACGGGATACGCATATTTTATGTTCTGAAAGAATCGTCAAGACGGTCTGGGCTTTTTATGAGTTAGTCGACTGCAGTTTTCCCGTGGATGACTTGATACATCTCGTACATATTTCAGCTTACGTTGAAGATCGTTCAGGTGATCTTATAGTCCACATTACTTTTGGCATTCTACAGTTTCTCCTTATGGTCTTAGTTGTTCACTAAGTAATCCATATCATCTTGATCATCTAACGGGTCTGTCTTCTATATGACTCGCGTCAGTTTGAAACTTTTTGTGCCATCGAGATTAAATGTACCATCTCTCAGGAAGTCCAGGTGACCGTTGTTAGCCAGCGGGTCTTCCAGATGACCTTGTCGATCCTCCAGATGACCTTTGACCTTAAACTGTTCTCCATCTGACCTTCGTCATCCAACCTGTCTTCCACATGACCTTTGTTATCCAGCATGTCTTCCATATGATCATTATTATTCAGCATGTCTTCCATATGATCATTATTATTCAGCATGTCTTCCATATGATCATTACTATCCAGCATGTCCTCCATATGACGATTATCATCCAGCATGTCTTCCATATGACCAGTATAATCCTGCATGTCTTCCATATGACGATTATTATCCAGCATGTCTTCCATATGATCTTTGTAATCTTACCCGTCTTTCATATGACTTTGCCTCAGTCTTTCATATGACTTTGCCCTCAGTCTTTCATATGACTTTGCCCTCAGTCTTTCATACGATTTTGCCCTCAGTCTTTCGTATGACTTTGCCCTCAGTCTTTCATACGACTTTGCCCTCAGTCTTTCATACGACTTTGCCTTCAGTCTTTCATACGACTTTGCCCTCAGTCTTTTCATATGACTTTGCCCTCAGTCTTTCATATGACTTTGCCCTCAGTCTTTCATACGACTTTGCCCTCAGTCTTTCATATGACTTTGCCCTCAGTCTTTCACATGACCTTTGTCATTCAACAGATCTTCCGTATGACCATTGAAAATAGACAGGCCGCGCCGAACAGGGGAAAGAACAGATGAGTCTCTTTTCCTGCGCCCAAAGACCGTTTCTGGGCCAACGAGTCTGTGGAAATCGTGTTTCCTTTTACACTTGTCCACAAGGTATGTGCGCGAGGGAGGGCATGCCCACCTTTCCCACAACGGGGCATGTGACAGGGCATCCCTAGTCTGCCGCAATGCCATGTGTGTCGAATCGCGCATCTGTTTCGACGTCCGAATTTCTTGCACTAGGTTGCCCAGATTTGTTCTTTCTCAACGAATCTGCTGCCCGTTTCTGCCGGGTTTGTGCGCGTTGTTTGGTTCTCAACCTACACTTAAAGTCTTTCCGGAAGTTGTGCCAGTTTTCTGACTCCTGCTCTCACGCACTTCAGAGCTGGGCAGGGAAGAGCAGGGGTGTGTGTGTGTGTGTGTGTGTGTGTGTGTGTGTAGGGGGGGGGGGTGGGGGGGGGGGTGGAGCCGGGTGGACATGGATCCTCCTCCTTTCCTTGGCTGGCTGAAAACGGCATCTTTCGCACGTTGCTCTCTTTCGGAGGTTCTTCAACTGAAAGGGTGACAATCCGGAGAGGCTGTCCTTTGTCGCTGTAGAGAACTAATGAACTGCAAAACAAAAGGACACGCACACCTGAAATCACACCGTGTTTCCATCAACACAGTAGGCAAAAAATACCAAGTCACTCGACAGATGTACGCTATTCACTGGGCCTGATACTCCATGTACGTTAAAACCAAAAGTTACGTCAGAGACCCCTGGCAGGAGGACTGGAGTACACAGACGGATAACAAACTCTTTCAGATCCGTCCGAACCTAAAAAGAGTTCCTCTCATCCACGTCTGGTGGTCGCAAAGAAGAAACGGTTCTATGCCGGCTGCACACCGGCCATTCTTATTTTTACTCAACCATACCTGTTTAAAGCGTGAAGAAGCTCCGTGGTGCGTTCCATGCCATGCAGCACTCACAATGAATTTTTTTCTTTTTTTGAGTGTTGGGGACTTGCATGACGTGAGACACCAACATTTCACAGCAGATTCCATGAAAATCTCCTTCAGAGATGTTCCGCTTGATGCGATCTTTGAATTCTTGAAAGGATGTTAACATTTTTCATCGGATCTGAGATTTTACAGGGGAAAAGATTTTTTTTAACCAAATTTTCGGGTGGGTTTTTAGAAGATGTGTTTAAAGAGCTGCGTGAATGAATGATTTGTGAGCTGATTTTAGCGTGGTGACAGCCCTGATATGGCCCTTTGCGGTCGGCTGGGCTATAAGCAACATTACCTTACCTTACTAGTGCTGTCAGTTGACTTCTGTGGCGCTGGATGCCTAGTCTGATACACTCTGCGGGACACTACTTCACGCAAAGCTCGTGTTGTCACCAGCCCAGCCACACGTGGCGGGGCCATTTTGGGGGGGGTTCTTGCATGCCAAATGGCGATGAAAGGCGAGTCTGCTGAACAGCGTTTAGTGTTCGTTTGAAATGTCAAAATGACTCTGAAAATGTGAACAAGGAATCAAAGAGTTTGATATTATTCTCAGTCTTTTCTGTTCGTGTGTAACTGTCGATTTACAAACATCATGACCTTAATAACAGAGGAGGGTCGACACTATTCAAAGTATAACAGAAAATCTCGGTGGCGATAAATCGTTTTCGACTTTGTATGTAGATCTCACACGTTTGTGTGTGCGTGTATGTGTGTGTGTGTGTGTGTGTGTGTGTGTGTGTGTGTGTGTGTGTGTGTGTGTGTGTGTGTGTGCGTACTTATGTGTGTTTGTGTGTGTGTGTGTGGGGGGGGGGGGGGGGGGCTGTGTATGTGTGTGTGTGTGTGTGTGTGTGTGTGTGTGTGTGTGTGTGTGTGTGTGTTTGCGAGAGTGTGTGTGTGTGTCTACATGTGTGTGCATGCGTGCATGAGTGTGTGCGTGCGCACGCTCGCGCGTCTTTGTGCGTGTGTGTGTGTGTGTGTGTGTGGTGTGTGTGTGTGTGTGTGTGTGTGTGTGTGTGTGTGTCATGACGGATGTATATTCCGAGATGTAAGCACTTGCACATAAAGTTCATGTCACATTTGCGTCCAGGCACAACGTTCTCAAAACAACAGTCTTTCTAGTCTACATACCTACCCTACGAAATACACATGAGATAAGCAAGGGAAAAAAAAAATGAAAAAAGAAGAAGACTGCAATATAACATTATTTAGAGGCGGGAGACAGACAAAGCGGGAATGATGACAGAGAAAGTGAAATGTCATCAGTGCAATGTATTGACTGAGCATCGAAAAGGTCGCAGGGAATTAGTTCAAAACGTCATCCCCTTGCCTCCCCTTTCTCCGCCTCCTTCTCCCAGTCATAATAGAAGGGTGCCAGTATCGTCGACGATTTCAGACAAGCCAGAACAACCCATTCCCCCCCCCCCCCCACCCCCCCCCCCCCCCCCCCCCCCCCCCCACCCCCCCAGATGATACTTACTGTTCTAAATTCAGTGCCAAAACAATCGAAGAAATAAGTCCGTCTGTCCTCTGCAAATGAGATATGAGGGAGCCACACAAGAGAGAGAGAGAGAGAGAGAGAGAGAGAGAGAGGAGAGAGAGACAGACAGAGAGACAGACAGACAGACAGACAGACAGACAGACAGACAGACAGACAGACAGAGAGAGAGAGAGAGAGAGAGAGAGAGAGAGAGCTGAAAATAACCACCCAAAACAAGGATCCTAGCAAAGCGTGCTTTAGAAAATGGGAATTCAGATCATAACCAAAAGACTGATGTCGCGTTATCGCACGCTACAAATAACTCAAACTCTGACCTTCGAGATGAAGTGTGCCCATGTATCTTCATGGCCTAGCCTACATCTCACACGTGATCGGATCCGTGTGTTGCAACACCGTAACAGGCTCCTCTTCGGCGTAAAAAAAAAAAAAAAAATGGCGAATATTCGTCGTTTAAAAAAAAAAATCACTTCAGTTGAATAATTACTATGCACAGTATTAAACGTGCATGGGCTAATAATGTCATATTGGTCTGCAGAATCCAAACAACAACAACAACAACAAACCGAAACTAAATGAAACATGTATGTTAGGTATGTTACGGAAGTGGTGATTCCTTGAAACCGTAACAGGCTCCTGTTCGACTGTCGAAAGAAATGTCAAGTGTTTGTGTGGGGAGGGGGGGGGGGGGGGGAGGAGAGGGGGGGGAAGGATGGGGGGGGGGGGGACTCGTTTGTTTGAATAATTACTATGTGCCAATATTGAATGTTCGTATACTATTTTCACGTTGTTCTGTGGAGCCCAAGCGAAAGTGAAGCAACATTAAACTTTGCGCATATTTTATGTATCATGGAAATGAGAATTCATCCCAGTTTGATACAGTCACTCCGCTTTTGCAAGTTGCAGTGTTTCCGTTCTTCCATAGAAAATAACCATTTCTGTCAGACAGGTATAGTGCAAACCTCCTCTTTTGACTAGCATTTACTGAAACAAACTTAAAACAAAAAAAAATTACTCTTGCACTGAACGAAAGCAACAATCCAATTACAAGAAAAGTATGACGCGTTTCGACCTTTGTCATCTTCAAGATAAACTACACCCAAGACAATGAAAACCAAGCACAAACAATCCCTTACGTCTTCCACATCCATTTTCCGCCCAGTTTGAGCAGATAAATGATTATTCGTTCTTTGTTTTCAATGTTTTAGATACTGTTTGTCTCACCGAAAAAAAAAAACCCACAGAGGTCGAAACGCGTCGTGTTTTATCTTGTAACTTGTTTGCAACTAACGTTCGGCAGAATATGTTTTTCTTTTGTTTCAATTTCGGCCTGTAGTCATCTCCCTTTGAAACAAGCATTCGCTGACCATCATCAGCCATGTTAAAATGGCAGTGGACTTTGGCACGAAGGGAAATCATTGCGAAACGTCCATTTTGCAGTACTGAGAACGTTTAACCACAATTCTACATCTGTGTTTGCAACTATCTACATTCCTGCTTTTCGGATTTCAGCAAAATGGGCAACCCTAGAAAGGGAAGTGGCGTATTTTGATCAGAAATGAAATAATGGCATCATGTGATCAAACGAGTGAGAACCATTCTTCTATTTGGGATAAGTGTATCAAGAATGCTTGAATGATACCGTAATACTGAGAAACATGCTGATCAGTATACCTGGACTATCCAAGGCTTTCACAATCGTAACTGTTCAACGGTTTTCCCTGTTTATCTCTCTCAGTTGCGTGCCCTTGAATCCGCGAGTGTTCAATGCCAGGACTGTACTGGATTTAACAAACTTCGTATTAACGACTGTGGATATGATCATCTTGGTGTCCGCCAAAGGGTGATACCGCTTTTACAATCGTTCGCATCGTTATTGGAGCGACTAACATAACCAAAGCTGAACATACTCGACAGCTTTACACAAAGAAATACCTTCACGGAAACGTCGTACACATTTAAAATAAACCGTTACAATCAAGACGTATAACATTCGATGAAAAAGATTTACAGATGTGCGGCCAAATATTCCAAAGTAATGATTGTTCTTGTCCGTTTCTATTCTCATTTATCCAACGAACGCCAACTGGCGTGTACACAGCGATTCCTTTTTTTTTCCTGCGCTTTCAAAAGCAGTCATTTCATTTATCTATATAGGCTACATTGTGAAACACACTTGACGTGTACTAACCAAGAAAATGTTTGCATGGGTGTCCTCGACAGATATGACGTATGGTTGGTGTGCAGAAAAAAAAAAAAAAAAAAAAAAAAAGCACGTGACGTTGAAACGTTGCAGAAAGTCGAACTTACATTGTGTGCTTTCCACTCTTATTCCACATTTCCCATTTTTTCTTTCCCTTTGTTTATTTAGTTTTAATCTCTTTCTGTTCTGGCAAACATCCGCCTGTTCACAGCAGCAATGCGAGCCTTGCTCCATATGTGATAAAATGCCAGACCAACGCAGTGGGCAGCTACAGTTCCAATGATGCAGAGCGTCTGAAACAACCGTTCATTTATCAACATGAACAGATTTGTTCCGGGTCACACTTGACTCACATGCCAACGAAACAAGACACTATCTGTTGTTCAAACAGAGAATATGGATGGAAGCTGTCATCACATTCACAAGAACAGATCATTTCGTTAAAAAGTTAAACACGTCGCCTGTGTCAGTCTCTTCGTGTTTTTGTCTCTCCATCGGTGTGCCTGTCAGCATGAGAATAGCGCACAGAGTGAATGATGGTATGAGGATATTAGTGTCATTGTACGCAGAGAAAACAAAGGGCGGCTCATAATGACTGTTTCCAAAATCGTTCGCCCTGCTTTGCCTTCTCTCTAATGTGAATTCATCACAAAATTAAGAACAGAAACACACGGAATCACAGACCAGACTGTTCAAAGTTAGTTTCAAAACGAAGTGACTGAGGGCGGAAAATGAAGCACGATTTCGAAAAGAAAAGGGTTAGTTACCGCTGCAGATACAGACAAAACACATCAGAGGACAAAACACGATGCATTTCGACCTCTTGGGTTTTCTTCAGGCGAAACCAAAAACAACAGCTAGGACAGTGAAAACGAAGAACGAGAAACCCACTTATCTGCTCCAATTCGGCGCCAGCAGCCATTTTGCGTTCGAATATGAGAAGATAAGTGGTTTCTCGTTCTTCGTTTTAAGTGACCTAATTGTTGTTGTTGTTGTTGTTGTTGTTGTTGTTTTGACGAAGACCCAAGAGGTCAAAACGCAGTGTGTGTTTTGTCCTGTAATGTGTTTGTCTGTATCTGTGGCGGTAACTAACCCCTTCCTTTCTGAATTGTAGATTGTTCTCTCTTTTTCATCACTGTGGTGTTTCTTTCATTTCTATGTTTATTACTGACCCATTGCTTAATGGAAAGGGTACATGCCATTACCTGGTTTCAGATGTCCACACGTGTGTTTGCTCCTTGATTGATGTGTGTGTGTGTGTGTGTGTGTGTGTGTGTGTGTGTGTGTGTGTGTGTGTGTGTGTGTGTGTGCGCGCGCGCGCGTGTGTGTGTTTCTCTGTGTGCGTGTGTGCGTGTGTGTGCGTGTGTGTGTGTGTGTGTGTGTGTGTGTGTGTGTGTGTGTGTGTGTGTGTGTGTGTGTGTGTGTGAGAGAGAGAGAGAGATACATAGAGAGAGAGAGAGGAGGGAGAGAGACAGAGACAGAAAGATCTTTGCCAACCTTCAACGTGAATTTACAAACTGGTCAAACACCGGGAAAGTTTTTTTTTTTCATTATCCCGGCTCTTTGTACATATATTAGTGTATATTTTCATGGCCGAGAATATATTTTAAATAATCCGGGAGTCTGCGTAGTTATTTATTCGATAGATTTTCGAAAAATGTCACTATTAAGATGTCGAAAAGCAGTTATAGGGAAATAGTCATCGTAGAACATTTTTTAGTTTCACTTTAATGATGGGATATAGCATCAAAATGCTATACCTACACCTTGTATTCTTTGCGTAAATCATAACATTGTTTAAAAGGTGTTTGAAAAGTCACCAAATACACTTGGGAGAGGGGAAAGGGGTTGGAGGGGTAGGAGGTGTGTGTGTGTGTGTGGTGTGTGTGTGTGTGTGTGTGTGTGTGTGTGTGTGTGTGTGTGTGTGTGTGTGTGTGTGCGTGTGTGTGTGTGTGTGTGTGTGTGTGTGTGTGTGTGTGTGTGTGGTGTGTGTTGAGTGCGTATTGTGTGTGTGTGTGTGTGTGTGTGTGTGTGTGTGTGTGTGTGTGTGTGTGTGTGTGTGTGTGTGTGTGTGTGTGCGTGCGTGCGTGCGTGCGTGTGCCTGTGTACAACCAGACCCTGGCAACACAATAACAATTGTGAAGACTTTTGCAGCCGTCCACTGCCTGTAGAAGATACCTCCTACGCACCAGACGCCGTGGTGAAGTGGTTAGTGTCGCAGACTCCCGCTGTGGAAGCCGTTGGTTCCATTTCCACCTCAGCCATTTCTTTTGTCAGATTTGTCTGCCCCGACGGGCACCCGCCTCAGATCTGAGTTTGCCACGGGCTCAGCTGGGAAGATTTGGACCATACAGTCGAGCTAGATCCATTTCAGAGATGCGTGTCTGAGAGTGTTGCTTAAATATCCAGACCAACACTGCAGCGGGCGTCTTTATCTCTTGGTCCTGGTTAACGCTGGGACGTATCATGAAACTGAGTACAGCCCTGGCATGCAGTCTCAGGCCAGAATGCAGATCCGTAGCATCGTTTTCGTTGTCCTTATTCTCACTGACCAGCGTTTGAAAATAGCTCAAATTCAGTGACCCTTCATGCCCTTTTTCTCATGGTGACCTCAGCGTTGACATCCTTTCCGTGTCTATGGCCAGTGTCCCCAGCAATTTCCGAAGTTATGGGGGGGGGGGGGGGGGGGGCGGTCATCGTAGGATGCATGTGGTGCCCTCAGGTGGGAGGGCTCACTCACGCTGGCTCAGCCACTAAGGAATCATTTTCAAAACCAGGAGACTGAGGGTGGACAATGAAGCAAAATTTAAAACGAAAAAGGTATAAGTACCGCATTACCTTTGAATGTTTGTTTTTGTTATCCGCATGTTGTTTGTTTCTGCTGAAGAAGACCGAAGAGGTCGAAATACATTCTGTTTTGTCTGTGTCCCTTTGGCGCAACTAATACAATTATTGCCGACCGTAGACCCAGGTGGTTTAGTGGATGGTGTCCTGAGTGTGTTGGATCAGAACAGGCACCGCTGAGGCACCACCGAAGTGACTCGTCAGCAGAGCAGTGTCTCCTCTGGTGGGTTGCCCTCTTGACGTCTTGGCACTGACAGCTCCTTGTGGATTGCCGTGCTGGGGACCGGGCTGTGGCTGTGGACGGGGGGATTGGAAAGAGCGGCGTGAGTGCAATGTCTCTGAGGTCGCACAGAAAATGGGGACAGCAAAAAAAAAAAAAAAAAAAAAAAAAAACCAAGAAGAAATCTCCTAAACGTAAACGCTGCGGATCTGCCATTAACATTCTATTACCACACAGCAAAAATCGACGTTTCCTTACAAATCATGATCAGATAGAAACGCGGCTTAATAAAAGATAAAAGATATTTTGAATGTTAATGTATATGAATATTGCAACAAACACTAACTCGCGTTCGGTCGAGATCAGACTTTTTTTTTTTTTAATTGCAGTTTCTGTCAAACAGAGAGATCACTGCCTAACTCAATATAGAACAAATGGTTGTCAGCTACAAATATATCCCACTGAAACATAGCAAAGACGAATTTATTACATAGTGCGAGTCAAGCAAGTCAGCCAGATTCAAATCAGCACACTAAACTGACTTGCTTGTGTGCCAGCCACCAAAGAACACCCATGTGTAATAAATTCGTGTGCGTGACAAGAATCAAGCACATTTCAACGGTCCTAACAAAAGTGCTGAAATCCAAAGCAGAAGTGTCAGACACAATCAACGTCATGTTTAAGGTGTCTGGAGGTTACGAATTGTGGTACATAGCTCTTAATACCTCCGCGAGACAGCGAATATAAGCTGCCCCCCCACCCCCGTCTCTCTCTTCTCCACCTCCCTTCCCCCGTCTCCCCTCATTCCCCCTCTCTACCCCCAAACCCCTGGCTGTACTCATTCTCTGTCCTACCCCACTCTACTTCTTCCCAGGGGAAAAATAAAGACGAACTGCTGTATCGTTGGAGCATGACTGTTTGTGTCAGGCTAC
>JADBJO010008739.1:11400-16400 GCA_016801955.1 Conus betulinus
ATCTGAAACTGTGAACATGGAATAGAAGGATTCGGTAATATTCTCAGTCTCTTTGTTAATATGCAGTTGTTTGATTTAAACACTTCAAGACCTCGTAAAGAGATGAGGGTCTTCACTGTTTTAAAGCGTAACAGAACATTCGGAGAGTAATGAATCGTTTTCTACTAGGCATGTAGATGTAACGTGTATGTGTATGTATGTATGTATGTGTGTGTGTGTTTGTGTGTGTGTGTGTGTTGTGTGTGTGTGTGTTTGCCGACGACTGTGCCCTGATGGCACACACAGAAAGCGGATCTCCAGTTCATTGTCAGCAAGTTTGCGGAAGCCTCTCGGCTTTTTAGCCTGACAATCAGCCTTGAAAAAACGGAAGTGCTCTATCAACCCTCCCCAGGCCCAACAGTGCAACCACCCCCCCCCCCCCCAAGCATCAAGCTCGACACAAAGATCAAGGTCTACAAAGCTGTTTGTTCTCACTAGTCTCCTCTACGGCTGTGAGTCCTGGACGCTGTACCGGAAACACACGAAACAGCTTGAACGCTTCCACACGAGATCACTACGAGCGATTATGGGCATCAAGTGGCAAGACCGAGTGACCAACCTCGAAGTCCTGGACAGAGCCGGTCTGCTCAGCATCGAAGCCATGATAATGAAGGCCCAGCTTCGCTGGACTGGACATGTCATCCGTATGGAGCCTCACAGACTGCCTCGCAGTTGCTCTACGGAGAACTGAGGCAGGCCAGAGACCCAGAGGCCGCCCCAGAAAGCGCTTCAAAGACTGTGTAAAAGACAATCTGAAGCACAGCTACACGCCTGCAAAAGACCTAGAGGTTGTGCCCAAGACAGAGCAGTATGGCGAAGTCTAACCAGGAAGCCCAGGAAGAATTTGAAGACAACCGCCGCAACCACATAACTAATGCAAGAGAAAAACGCAAGGCCTGTGTGTATGTGTCTGCATGTGTACATGCATGTGTATGCATGCGTATGCATGTGTTGTGTGTGTGTGTGTGTGTGTGTGTGTGTGTGTGTGTGTGTGTGTGTGTGTGTGTGTGTGTGTGTGTGTGTGCATGTGGTGTTTATACGTGTGTGTGTGTGTCTGTGTGTGTGTGTGTGTGCATGGGTGTTTATACGTGTGTGTGTGTCTGTGTGTCTCTGTGTCTGTGTGTCCGTGTGTTGTGTGTGTGTGTGTGTGTGTGTGTGTGTGTGTGTGTGTCTGTCTGTGTGTCTGTGTGTCTGTGTGTGTCTGTGTGCATTCTGACATGATGAACGTATATTCCGAGATGTTGGCTCTTGCACATAAGTTCATATCATATTTGTATCCAAGGACAATTGTCCTCAATAAACAAGTTCCTATTTTAGCACCTACGAAACGAAATACAGAAGAGAAAAGCAGGGGAAATAAAAGAAGAAAAAAAAAAAGACAGCCACACAGTATTATTTAGAGACACGAGACGCAAAAACGACTGATAACAAACAAAGAAAAGCGAAAGGTCATCAGTTCAATGTATTGACTGTTGATCGAAAAGGGTCGCAGGAGGATTAGTTTTGACCGACATCCCCTCCCCTTCCCCTTCCCCTTCTGCGTCTTCCTCCCAGTCCCTTCAAGGGTGTCAAAGGGTGCCACTACAGTCAGCCATTTCAGACAAGCCAGTACAACCAATGTTCAGAGTCTTCACACTGTCTTCTGAACTCAGCCACCTGCAAAAACAAGCGAAGAAAGAAGTCGGTCCTGTCCTCTGCAAATCAGAAAGTGAGCCACACAACGATGGAGAAACAAAAGGACGATGAGAGAGAGAGAGAGAGTACGAGAGAGGAGAGAGGAGAGAGAAGAGAGAGGAGAGAGGAGAGAGAGACAGAGGAGCGAGACAAGAGCAGAGACAAACAGAGACAGACGGACGAGAGAGAGACAAAAAGGACAGAGAGAGACAGACGACGAGCAGAGACAGAGAGAGAGAGAGAGAGAGAGAGAGAGAGAGAGAGAGAGAGAGAGAGAAGAGAGAGAGGAGAGAGAGAGAGAGTTGAAAATAATCACCCAAAGAGGATCCTAGCAAACTGTGAAAAAAAAGAAAAAAAAAAAACGAAAAAAAAAAACCGGGTCAATTCAGATCATAACCAAAAAAGATTGATGTCGTCGTTATCGCACGCTACAAATACCCTCAAAACTCTGGACCTTTGAGATGAAGTGCGCCCCTGCATCTTCATGGCCTAGCCTACATCTATATGCGATCTCGCGCCGTGCATTTAACAAACTCCTTTTCATCGACTGTGGATATGGCCATCTTTGTGTCCGCCACAGGATATTTCTCGCTTCCTGCATCGTTTGCATCGTTATTGAGCGACTGACGTAACCCAAGCTGAACACACTCGATGGCTTTGCAAAAAAAAAAAAAAAAAACGACTATCCTCCACAGAACGCGCCGTATAAAACTGGCAATAAAGCGTTGCAATCAAGAGGTACACACTAACAAGAAAACCATTTAGAGGTGTGTGGGGCCCAAATAGTGGACACGAATTGACAGGTCTGGTCAGTTTCTGTTGTTTAATCCAACGAACGCCAAATGGCGTGCATCAAATGAGCGATACAACATCCGTGTTCACGCACTTACAAAGGCACGCGCTTTATTCATCCTCTTGTTTAGGCTACATCCTGCAACATACCTCACGTGAACTAACCAAGAAAATACTTGCGTGGGTGTCCCTTGAGTAATATGACAGACGGTTTATTCTGTAGGGGAAAAATGACACGGATCGCTGCAATCGTACTTGAACGTCGAACTGAGACCGTTTCGCCTTTCACCCCCCCCCCCCCCCCCCCCCCCCCCCCCCACCCCCCCCCCCTCCCCCCCACCCCCCCCCCCTTTTTCAGGGGTTTTTTTTCCCCCCCTTTTTTGCTTTGGTTTCAATCTATTTCTTCTGTTCTTACAAACATCCGTCTGTTAACAGCTGCAATGCGAGCCTGGTTCCATATGTGATAAAATGCCAGACCAACGCGGTGAGCAGCTACAGTTCCAATGATGGAGACCTTCTGGAACAACCGTTCATTTATCAACATGAACAGATTTGTTCCGGGTCACACTTGACTCACATTACAACGAAACAAGACACTATCTGCTGTTCAAACAGAGAATATGGATGGAAGCTGCCATCATATTCACAAGAACAGATTATTTCACTTACGTTTGACACTTCGTCTGTTTTTTAGTCTCTTCATGTTTTTTGTCTCTCAATCGGTTTCCCTGTCAGAATGAGAGTGAGTGATGCTATGGGGATACAACTGTTATTGTACGTGGAGAAAAACAAGGGTGGCTCATAATGATTTTAAAAGAAATCGTTCGCGTTGCTTTCCTTTTTTATCTAATAAGCGTGCGTGCGTGCGTGCGTGCGTGCGTGCGTGCGTGCGTGTGTGTGTGTGTGTGTGTGTGTGTGCGTGCGTGCGTGCGTGCGTGCGTGCGTGCGTGCGTGTGTGCGTGCGTGCGTGCGTGCGTGTGTGTGTGTGTGCCCAGTGCGTGTGTGCGTGCGTGCGCGTGTGCGTGTGTGCCAGTGCGTGTGTGCCAGTGCGTGTGGTTTGAGGGTGGGTGTGTGTGTGTGTGTGTGTGTGTGTGTGTGTGTGTGTGTGTGTGTGTGTGTGTGTTTTGAGAGTGTATGTGTGTGACAGTGTGTGTTTGTGAGAGGAGAGAGAGAGAGAGAGAGAGAGAGAGAGAGACAGACAGAGAGAGAGAGACAGAGAGACAGAGAGAAGACTGTGTGTGAGTGAGAGTGAGAGAGAGAGAGCAGGCGAGAGAGAGAGAGAGTGTGGTGTGTGTGTGTGTGTGTGTGTGTGTGTGTGTGTGTGTGTGTGTGTGTGTGTGTGTGTGTGTGCGTGCGTGCGTGCGTGTGTGCGTGCGTGTGTGTGTGGGAGAGGGAGGGGGGGGGGGTGGGGGGTGTAAACGGTACAGTAACTATTACTAAGACTTTTGCAGCCACCCACTGCCTGTAGAAGATACTTCCTATGCACCAGCCGCCATGGTGAAGTGGTTTAGTGTCGCAGACTCCCGCTGTGAAGCCGTTGGTTCCATTCCCATCTAAGCCATTTCTTTTGCGAGATTTTCAACCCCCACGGGAAGCTACCACCACCAGAGCTGAGTTTTGCTGCGGGCTCCGTTGGGAAGCGTGGGACCACACAGGCGACCCACATCCACTTAAAAGATGCGTCCTCTGAGAGTGTTGCTTAAATTTCCAGACCAGCACAACAGCTGTGTTTGTCTCTCGGGCCCGGTTGACACTGGGACATGCCATGAAAGTGAGACCTTTGCAGCCACCCGCTGCACGTAGAAGATACCTCCTACTCTCCAGCCCACCGTGGTGAAGTGGTTAGTGCCGCAGACTCCCGCCGGGTCGCTTCGTCGTACGGTACGGTCCTGCCCTGCAGTCTCAGACCAAGAATGAAAATGCGTAGCATCGTCTCCATCCTCCTCCTCCTCCTCATTGATCAGCGTTTTACAAAAATTCTGTGACCCTTCATGCCCTGCACTCAGGGTGACGTCAGTTTCCACATCCTCTCTGTGTGTCTATGGCCCTGGGTTTGCTTCTGCCTGGGTCACCTGTATTTGACCATTTATGGAGGGGGGAGGGGGGGAGGGGGGCTGTCGCTGGACCCATGTGGGTGGTGTCCTCCGGAGAGAGAGCTCACTCACGCCGGCTCAGTGACGAGGCCATTATTGTCGACTGTAGACCTAGGGGGCTTAGTAGATGGTGTTCTGAGCATGTTGGATCAGAACTGGCGCCACTGAACACCACCGAAGTGCCTCGGCAGCTGTGCGGTGTCCTCCTCTGGGTTGTTTGCCTCTTGACGGGCTTGACACTGACTGCTCCCTGTGGATTGCCGGTGCCAGGGCTGCAGGGGGGATTTTGTTTCGGGGCTGTGGCTGTGGACGGGGGGTGGGAATGAGCGGCGTGGGAGCAGTGTCTCTGAGGTCGCACAGAAGAGGGGACAGAAAAAAGAAAAAAAAAGAACTCTCCTATTC
>JADBJO010008739.1:21400-31400 GCA_016801955.1 Conus betulinus
TTGGTCCATAAATGATTATTCCTTCCTTCTGTGTTTGATGAGAGTTCTCCGTCTATGGATCAATTTCAGGATCTCACACCACGCGTGGGCTGAGAGTGTTTTGCAAAAGAACTTAAACAATTTTTGCACATCAAACCCCACCAGTACCTAGACCTTTTTTCCATTGCTTTGTTTTTCGTTTTTGATTTTTTTTGTTTGTTTGTTTGTTTTTGTTTATTGGTTTTTGGGGGGCAGGTAGCTTGCTTCTTTCTTCTATGCTCATTCATCCCCCACCCCCCCCCCCCACCCCCACCCACCCCCGCCCCTCTAACATTTTTTGCTCACCTTCAGATATCTTTGCGAGGAACACCTAACAAGGTTTCTGATTTCATATTTTCATTTACCCTGTTCTTTGTGTATAACGGTTTTGGTATGAACGCTGTACTTCATTCTACATGTCCTTTCTGTTCGTTTTGTGTAGCGTTCTTATGATCTTCGGCCATTAGTTTAGTCATCTGTTTTTGCCAGTATAGTTTCTTTTTTTTTTTTTTTTCTTTCTAAGGTTGTTATAGTAGTCTGATACGCATCACCATATAGTAGTAGTCCAAACCGAACTGTCCAGTATAAAGTCAGAGAAACCCACCCTTTCTAAGCTCCCTCATCACCTCCAGTCCATTAACATCTCCAGTCCCATTTTGCATTTGATCATGATCATACACCTTCCATTTTCTGATCATGTGTGCTCTTAACTCTTGATTGGTTCCTCAAATTATTTTTTTTGTTTCAGTTTTCGATTATTGTCCATTTTTTGCAAGGATTTAGAATCGTGTGTGTTTAGAATCGTATTTTTTCTTTATCCAGTTCTCGTCATCTTTTTTCTTCTTCATCTTTCTTCTTCTTCTCCTCTCCTCTCTCTCTCTCTCTCGCCTCTCTCTCTCTCTCTCTCTCACTCTCTCTCTCTCTTCTCTCTCTCTCTCTCTCCTCGTCCTTCAATGTAGCATAGGTTGTTGAAGTCGTTCGTATTTTCATCAACCGGGAATTTTTTTTTAAAAGTTTCACCTGAAATCTTGAATTTGAGTGTCCAGATATCAATAATATAATCAGTATTGTGACTCTTTCTGATGTCTTTAATAAGAATGCTGTAAAATAATGGTTCATTTTTTTCCCATATACATTCACCAGAAGGGATATCTTTCTTCAAATGAACTAAAACGCCACAATTGTGAAGCTACCCGTATTTTCGTGTGTTTGTACATTTGAAAAATTTAAGATTTTTTTGGGGAAACAAACATAGCCTGGGGGGGTGGGTGATTTTCCGATGGGGAAAAGAATCTGTGGTAGGAGGAGGAACTCAGCGGTTTGTTTGTTGCTGGTAAAATAAAGTTGCACGACTTTGTTATGAACAAAAAACCAACATAAGTATATTTCTGGGAATCTGAAGGACAGTGACTAAAGTGGGTGTCCAGCAAAACAGACCTGACCTTTCCTGTTTTCAATAGTGAAAAATATTCATACGTGAATGCATGTCATAAAGACCCTTGACGGTTTGAAGTGCGCTATTTGTCTGCTTTCCATTTCGGCTGGAAAATGTTTCTCAAGAACACAAAGCACACGATGACAATCCAAAAACCGAATTCCAGGAGCATTATACGTAAAGCAAACGAGACCAAAATAAGGGAGGATAAAAACAAGTCTGCACGCCCAGCTCTTCCATAGAGCACAGCTTTTGTATAATTCATAAAGTGCGTTGACAAAAGTGCATCCCGTGGTCTCAAACGCAAAACTACAGTGACAAACACAAAGGTGGATAAAATAGGCCTATGTAAGATTTTATACCTCATAGCATGCTTGAGAATTTTGTTTAAACTCCTGAAATAATGAATTTCCGGATCATTGTATGCGAATAAAGGCATAACAGTGTTTCTGAGGGTGTACAAAGAAATAATAAAGACCAAACATAGGGTGTTTCATTCATCGGACTCACTTGAACGAAGAGTAACTTTAAGCTTAAAAACAAAACAAAACAAGCAAACGAAAAATGAAATTAAGAACAGGAATACAAGTAGACTATCTTAAAGTTGAGCATCTTAGCTTCAAAGAATCATTCCTTCAAGTGTTTTAACACTACAACCAAAATAAATGTCTAGATTGTTTGCTTTTTAATGTCATGAATTGTTTTTTACCCTCTCTTCCCCCCAAAATAACAGTCTTCACAAATGATACAGCCCCAGCACCAGCTTTTAATTTCTTGCTTGAATAATCCTTTTTTTTTTTCTTTTAAGAATTCAATTTCCTTAAACTATTTCTTTCATCGATCACATAATCCATCAAGAGGTAGGTAGGTTTATACATGCATATCTCATATACGCTTTCAGTTTTTGTACTGTATACAAATTTTCCTCTATACATATTTTTGCACTATATACAAAGGTGCGCCACATGGTTACACATTAAAAACAATAATGATTACACACTACCACATGCAGACACAAACCTAGAGGCTTGGATCATTTTGAATACGCCCACCTCTCCCACCCGTAACGACCCCACAACAATTTTCTACAGCGTTGAGCACTGTTCATGTGCAGACCTGAGCGAGTGGTGCACGAACATTGAAAGAGCGTGCATAATACACGTGAGGGTAGAAAGCAGGTGGGGGATTTTTTTTAAAAGGAGGGGGGCGGGGGGGGGGGGAGGGGGGGAGGGCGTTCCGTACCAGACTATGTATGAGCAATACTCTTCAAACCTCGTGAATTACGCACCGTCAATCAGAGAGAGAGAGAGAGAGAGAGGAGAGAGAGCGAGAGAGAGAGAGAGAGAGAGAGAGAGAGAGAGCATACTGTTTTAAAAAATCCTGGACTTCACCATGAGCAGTACTATCGAGAGAACTCCCCCACTCCACCGCTCCCCACCTCTCCCCACCTCTCACCCCTCCTCCCCTCTAACCGTTCCCCCCTCCCCACCCCCAGCCTCCCACACATACACACAACTTGCAAAGATTCCAGTGATCAGAGAGAGTTTAAAAAATACGCGGTAATGGACTACACATGATGTGTAATCTGTGATGTCATACCTGTCACTGCCACCAGCTACAACGAATTATTAACGTGTCTCTAAATGATGCCAGACACAGCGTTTCCATAAATCACAATGGCTGGTCGTTTTCAATGAGCAGAAACAATCACGCTATAGTAATAAAACGAAATATAAGGATGCACTATTGAATCAAAATAACTAAATCGTTTGGAAATGTAAATTATAGCGGGGACGGTAAAGACTTACGACAGAGAGAGAGAGAGAGAGAGAGAGGAGAGGAGAGAGAGAGAGAGAGAGAGAGAGAGAGAGAGACAAACAGACAAGACTGGCAGACAGACAGACAGACAGATAGACAGACAGCTTCTTGACAGTGACGTAGCCAGCTTCCACATCAACGAATCATAGTAAGCCAACCAGTAACAAGTCACAGGTCACTCATCATAACCAGCTTAATGACAATACTCTGTTCCTTTACAGATTTCTGAAGAAAACAAAACACAAAACATAACAGGAAGCCAACGGGAAAAGGTAGCCACGTATTACTGGTTAATTTTCCGAAGGATTCCTTTTTTTCCCCCCTTCTGGACGTCTGGTCAAAGCCGACGGATTACACCGCCACAGAGGAAAGAGAACAAGCGGGATGGTGGGTTGGGGGGGGGGGGGTGAGGGGTGAGGGGGAGAGAGGTGGTGAGGGGGAGGCAGACAGACACCAAAACGCAGAAATGAAGGCTGACAGAGAGTTGCAGACACAAAACGTTGATTACCCAGAAATGTCCCCTGACACCCCTCCCCCCCCGTCCCCCCCCCCCCCCCCCCCCCCCCCCCCCCCCCCCCCCCCCCCCACACACACACACACACACACCACACACACACACACACTGTTTGCCTCAAAACATGGGTCTTCTACATTATATCACATCATGTTTTTTTTTTTCTAAAAAATCACTTTTTTTTTTTTTTTGTTCTTTTTACGGGGAGTAGTGTGTGCTACTATGCATGTGGGCAGAAGGAAGATAGGGAGGGGAGACTGGGACGTAAAGCAGGGAGAGAAGGAGGGGGCACACATGATAGCCGTACACCAACATCGTACAACACAGTCTGGAGTCTAGCGTACAGATCCACGAAAGCGGGCTGTAGATATTGAAGTGTTTTCTACATATCTGCTTTACTGAAAGATCAGGCCAAAGTTCAATAGTATAAGCATTTTCGCACATTCATTAACCAAGACCTTACTAGAAGTCACATTCTCAAACGTTTTTCTCCATCTCTCTTCCTTCGCTCGCTACCCCCCCCCCCCCCCCCCCCCTACATACACACACACACACATACCCACACAACGCACGCACGCACGCACGCGCACGCACGCACGCACGCACGCACACACACACACACACACACACACACACACGCACGCACACACACACACACACACACACACACACACACACACACACACACACACACACATATTACTTTTGTACCTCGGTCGGTCGGCTGTGACATTTCCCTGGAAAGCACAACACCAACGTCCATGTCAACCTCCAACCACACAGTATTGCCGTGTCTAGGTCTAATGAGGCTGTTGCTGTTAGAGGGCCGGTTGGCCGTTGAGGCAGACTATACTACCAACTTGCCCTTCTTAGCAGTCTGTCCTTGACCTCAGCTAGGTCTTCACCAACACAAGTTCCTGATTGTTTCAGTTGGGTTTCCCATGAACAAGTCCTCCAGATGTGTAAAGTTCACATCACTCCTGGAGACTGGGGCACTCGGGTTTTTGGAAGAAGATGTCCACACGCGTCTGAAGCCCGCAGACGTTGCAAGTTTCGGGTCTGGACTGGCTGAGCAATGTCGTTTCAAGCCTCGGCCGCGGCTGTCGGCCATGCTGCCAGCCGATAGTTGGCAGATTAGAACGGTATTCTCCATGGGTTATCTTCCCCCTACCGATCTTGCTTTTGAATTGTCCAATCAAAATAGCTTTTTCTGGATCAAGAGTATAGAGCTCACGCAGGTTTACTTCCCTTCCGAAAAAAAGCACATGCTTTTACTGACGTCGATTCAATAACAGATTCGATCACACAGAGTTTTCATGAGTTAAACATGCAAAAAAAAAAAAAAAAAAAAAAAAAAAAAAAGACTGAATTGCACGTGCAAAGTAGAAGGGCATCCAACTACCTTAAATCGGCTAGGTGTGGAAAATGTGGAGAGAGAAAAAAAATGTTTTGTGAAGTGTGAGCGTGCATGAAACGACTTAAGGGTGGGCTTCCCCCCGTATATCGACGATCGATAACGATACGCATATGTTAGCTGTGATGAATACAAGGTTTATACCAGCCGCCGTGGCGAAGTGGTTAGCGTCGCGGACTCCCGGCTGGGAGGTTGTGGGTTCGAATCCCATCAGAAGTCATGTGGGTTTTTCTGCCCCGACCGGCTCCTACCCAGAGTTGAGTTGCTGCGGACTCAGTTGGGAAGACTGGGACCACACAGTCGAGTTTCATCCACTTAATGGATGCGTTTCTGAGAGTGTTGCTCAAATTTCTTGACCAACACTGCAGGTGTCTGTATCTCTCGGGCCTGGTTGACGCCGGGATATATTATGAAAGGAAGCGTAGAGTACAGCCCTGTCATGTAGTCTCAGACCGAAATGGAAATCCGTAGCATCATCTAATCATCCTCATCTTCTCATCGATCAGCATAAAAAAAAAAAATCTCAAGTTCTGTGGCCCTTCATGCCCTGCTCTCATGGTGACCTCAGTTTCGATGTCCTCTCCACGTCTGTGGCTTGGTTTGGTTCCGTCGGGGTCACCGGTATCGGCGAGTCCATGGGGGCTGTCGTTGGACGGACGTGGTGGCGCCCTCCGGAGGGAGAGCTCACTCACGCCGGCTCCGCGACTAAGCAATTATTGTCGTCAGTAGGGGGCTTAGTAGGTGGTGTCCTGCGTATGTTAGATCAGAACAGGCGCCACTGAACACCACCGAAGTGACTCGGCAGCAGTGCAGTGTCTCCTCCGGCGGGTTGCCTCTTGACGACTTGACATTGACTGTTCCCTGTGGATTGCCGGTGCCGGGGCTGCGGCGGGGCCGACGGTGCTGTGCTGTGGACGGGGTGTCGGAATGAGCGGCGTGGGTGCACTGCCTCTGGCGTGGCGCAGAGGTTGGGACAGCAAAAAAAAAAAAAAAAAAAAAAAAAAAAAAAAAAAACAAAGTTTATGGGCACGTCTAAGTGTGTGTTACTGTTCACCTCTGGCAAGGACGAAGTGTTATTCTGTGTTGATTGGCAATGACTTCAAAGTCCCTCATGCAAAGTGCGCGCGCGGGCAAGCAAGGGCAAGGGTGAAAGGTCAGACACGTGAATGACCCCAGAGTGTGTCGCGCGTGGTACGTCTGAACACGGTGATGGTGGAGTGTCACGTCCTCACAGCAGATGCTGTTAGGGGACAAGAGCCAGTTGTCCGGCGGACTGGGAAAGGTCTGTATGTTCCTCGTGGAGGAGGCACCCAGGGTGGTCGGTCCCCTCCTCAGGCAGAAGCCCGGATCAAGTTGTTCAGTCGCCGGAATCGATGTGTTCCTTCTTCTATCTCAGTCGTGATGATGTTGTCTTCTTTGTTGCCCTCCCTCCAAGGCTGTCGTCAGGTCCACCAGGCGACCGTCTTCGTGCTGAGTGATGACGGTCCTGTGCCGCATGAGGCCGACTCAGGAAACGTGCAGGACAGAAGTCGCCAAGCCACTGAGAAGATCCACACTCACACTCTGCTGCACCCGTGGGGCACGTTCCCACCACTCCTTTCCCCCAGGGAGAGGGCCCTGCTGATCGTGCAGGCCGCGGTGAAGTCGCAGAGTGGCAGCGCCTCGTCACTGAACTGCTCCACAGCTTCAAGAACTTCGCCCGGCGTCACAGACCAGTCCCGTCGTCACTGCCGATGCGGGGGGGAAGGTAGGCTACGCCGCCCAACGCCTGTCTGTCACCTAGGCGCCTTCTGCTGGTAATGCCTGCTCCCAGCAGGTGCTGAGCACCCTCTCAACACAGTGAGCATCTCTGGTTCTCAGAGCGGCCTTGGTGACTCAAAGCCTCAGCGGTCACGTCAAGAGCTTCTTGAAAACCATGTTGTTCCCGTGTTGTTCCTGGTCGTTGAGGATCGGTTGAAGTTTGGCAGTCTCCCATGGAGTTCCGCCGGTGTCCGTGTTGTTCCTGGTCGTTGAGGATCGGTTGAAGTTTGGCAGTCTCCCATGGAGGTTCCGCCGGTGTCCGTGTTGTTCCTGGTCGTTGAGGATCGGTTGAAGTTTGGCAGTCTCCCATGGAGGTTCCGCCGGTGTCCGTGTTGTTCCTGGTCGTTGAGGATCGGTTTGAAGATTGGCAGTCTCCCATGGAGGTTCCGCCGGTGTCCGTGTTGTTCCTGGTCGTTGAGGATCGGTTGATGTTGGGACGTCTCCCTGGTGTGCTGTGCCGGCTGACCCTGCCCATCGGAGTTCTCTCCTCGTGTTCTGCTGACTCTGGCCTTTAAGGTGTCTTTCTCATTCCCCGCTGAGTAACCTTACCAGCATTATGGCTACTCTACAAGTATATCGGTTGTCGTCTCACTCCCCGCTGAGCAACCTTACTAGCGTTATGGCTACTTTAAAAGTGTATGGATTGTCTTTCTCATCCCCCGCTGGGTAAACCTACTAGGATTATGGCCACTTTAAAAGTATATGAATTGTCTTTCTCATTCCCTGCTGAGTAAACCTGTTAGCATTATGGCTTCTTTAAAGGTATATGGACTGTCTTTCTGATTCGCTTCTGAGTAAATTTGTTAGCATCATTGCTCTTTTTAAAGTCTTTTTCATTCGCAGCTTAGTAAACTTACTAGCGTTATGACTACTTTAAAAGTATTTAAGACACACACAACAGCGTGAGGAGAATCGCCTGTTCAATTCACGATACAAAAAGCACCAGGGATTTGTTTCTGGACAAAATCGTCTTTTTCAAACATGATATACACAATACACATACAAAAACCACCCGAGATACTTTAATAAGATTGTCTCTTTTTTTCGGACATCATGTACACAAGAAACACCGGTGATTTTCTTTGACAATATTTTTTAGACAGCAAAAATTGCACAACGCAAAAAAGGAGGGTATGTGGGGGTGGGGGGTGGGGGGGGTGGGGGACAAAATGTTTTTTTTTTTTTTCCGACATGACATACACAACACAAAAACGCCATTTTTTTTTTTTTAACCAAATTGTCTTTTCCAGAAATCACATACATAACACACAAAAAAAACGGCGATTTTTTATGTGGATGATATTGTGTTTTTTTAGACATGACAATGACAATGCAGAGATTTTGGGGACAAAATCGTCTTGTTTAGTCGTGACAAATAACGGACCTAAAAATGCACAAGCTAATACTTCCCAGATAATCGTTAGTGTGAGAATGACAATGTACCGAAGGTGCTGGGGAGGACCCAGACAAGCACTGTGTATAGGACTGCTCTAAAGGCAGGTGAAGACAGTGCTTCTCTGGGCCCTCCCCAGCACCTTCGGGTGCTCTAAGGCGGTGAAGACAGTGCTTCTCTGGGCCCTCCCCAGCACCTTCGGGTGTTTCTTTTTCTTTTCTATTAACGCATGAAAGTTGTCGTTCTCAATGGGGGGTGGAGGTGGGGGGGGTCTTTTGATGATAGCCATCAGGAGAATTTGACATCTAATCACAACGATGGTAACCTCAGCATTTTCATACAGTCACAGTCCCTTAATCGCGCGCTTACGCACTAAGACACAAGCTCACATAGATGTGGGACCAATTATTGCGACAGTGTGTGTGTGTGTGTGTGTGTGTGTGTGTGCGTGTGTGTGTGTGTGAACACAAGTTCGAATGTGCCAGCGAAGAAGACCAAGAAGGAGGAAGAAAGAAAGAGACGGCAGCGACAGTGTAAGAGAAAGAGGGGGGTGGGTGGGAGAAAGAGAAAGAGAAGGGGAGAAAGACAGAGAAAGGGGTAATTAAAAAGAGAAGGAAGGTAATATACAGAGAAAGAGCGGAGCGAGCGAGCGAGCGAACGAGAGAGAGAGAGAGAGAGAGAGATGAGAGAGAGGAGAGAGAGAGAGAGAGAAATACAGAGAGAGGGAGATATAGAAAAGGAAAGAGAGAGACATACAGAGACAGAGACAGAGACAGGGGAGACAGACAGGCCGGCAGACAGACATTAGGCACAGTAGTGCAGATTCAGGATGTATGCACACACACACACACACACACACACACACACACACACACACACACACACACACACACACACACACACGCACGCACGCACGCACGCACGCACGCACGCACGCACGCACGCACGCACACACACACACACACACACACACACACACACACACACACACACACACACACACACACACACACACACACACACACACACACACACACATACATACATACATACATACATACATACATACATACATACATACATACATACATGCATACATACATCCATACCGATTACTTTAATGCATTAACTTGTCAAATCAACAACTATGCACAGCAAAACGAAACGATTAAATCGAGGTTACTTGTATTTGTTTGTTTCTGTCTGTCTTGTGTTTGTCTTCTGATCTCCCTTGCATCCTTGGGTGGATCCTCAGGCGTAGGCTCAAAGATTGCCCCCTACATTTTATACTATCTGCATAATATCTGTAGTTTTTCAGCAACTTTTTTCCTCCCCACCCTTTCATTTGGTTTCCTTTACTACTCTTCGCTGGCTGCTTTGGGGGTGCTATTGGATTCTTTTTTTGCACCCTTGGTGGTGAGAACACCACGGTATTGTGGACTGTGGTGTGTCTCTATTTGACGCCAGGAGTGCAGATACAGCCAGCCGTGTCTCCCTGATGAGTTTCCGACCCAGCGGACGAAAGGCCTCGGAGCAGGCAATACAAATATATCTGCCGTTAAAAGGAATTGCGATGGTTCCCTTATGCAGCCAGTGAAGAGTTTTCAT
>JADBJO010008739.1:48900-53900 GCA_016801955.1 Conus betulinus
AAATGTAATGCAACGCACATAAGAATGTAGGTATATAGGGTATCTACTCAGATCACCATACAAGAAATCATTCGGTGTTCTAATATCTTCATCTAGGAATTTTTAAGACCACATGTGTGTACCTTTTCTGTTTCTAAAGATGCGTCATCCAAATTTCATCCATATTTCAGAGCCATACTGTACAAAAGGCTGCACTTGAGCATCGAATAGCTTAAAAAGAAGTTCAGGTGAATTATTCTCAAGTTCATACAATGTTCTCAGAATTGCTACCAATGCTCTTTTAGCTTGACTCACCAATTCGTCACTAGCTGTATAGAAATAAAGTTTGGTTGAAGCACAGGCCTAGATACTTATAACTGCTAACAATGTCCATTTCTGTTGTACGGTATATCCATTTTCCCCTTGAAGCTAAATAACCCACCTTTCTGAAAACTATAATATTACTGTAATTCATATTCACCGTCAATTCCAGATAACTGGGTGCTGTTTACAAACTATTTAACTCAGTGTGTAGTCCAACCACTGTTGCTGACATTAAAATGATATTATCTGCAATGAACAAAATAAACAACGCGATGAGATCAGAAGAAAATGTTATTCCATGTTTTCATTTTCAATTATTTCCAAGGCAAGTTCATTCATTAGCAAACAAAGAAAACAAAACTGGACTGCACACATCTCCTTGTTTTACCCCTCATGAACAAGTAATAGAACCTGTCAAACCTGCCTTCTGTCTTATTCTTGCTTTAACACACACACACACACACACACACACACACACACACACACACACGAATAATTCGACGATCAAAAACAAAATAATAAATAGGGCTAGCGAAAACAGAACGGCCCAGAATCAAACGGTAGAAGACAGGCATAAAATCAAGCATAAGAACGCAAAAGATGACGCAAAATCAAACTCTGACGTCAGAAAAACAACCTACGTCAAAACCATTCTGGATTACCAAAGAACGAAAGTAAAGTCCATCCAAGGGTGCTCTTTTGAATGACTCCATTCTTAACAAAGTTGAAAAGAACCGTCTTGGAAAATCATATGGATTTTCTGTGAACTGCCGCAAAACATACACGACGAAGGACATCAGAACGTCCCTTGAAGACGCAATATCGAAACATGAACGACCTTTTGATGCTGTCGTCGTTCACTGCGGAGTGAACGATTTAAAGAAAACATCCCCTGAAGCATGCTCAGATCAGTTTGTGGAGACCATCACGAACGTAAAAAAGGAACATCCTGTGAGCAAGATCATCGTCAGCAAGGTGGCCCCAGTTGAAGATTTACAACTGAACATCAGGTGGATTTTTTCAACGCCCTACTTGGAATGAAACTGAACAATGTGAAAGATGTCTCCCTCATCAGCCATGCGAATCTCTCTCCCAACAAATGGAACCTCACTGATGGGATTCACCCTTCAAGTGAAGGAGCCAGGATCCTTGCAGTCAACATTGGGCGTCATATCAGAGGCCTGTTTTGGAAACAGCCACGAAAGTCGTCGAGACGTCCCCCTCCTACAACACCTAGGAGCTTCCATCCTTACCCTGAGGGAGGACACCGGTGGTCCAGTGGTCCATGGTCCAACAGATTCCACGTTCTCATGAACTATTAACTCACCACTCCTAGAAGTGTAGATGTGATCTTTTTCTTGCTGTCTACGTTATAAAACCCTAGTCATTGACTTTTGTGCTGAGAAACATTAAGCCTTGTGTGTCTGACTTATTCCTCTTTGTGCAGATTTTCAGGCTGATCTTCGTTTTTTGTAGCCTTTAAACTCACTGCGCAGGGAATCTCAATTTTTTTTAAAAACTTTTTTTTTGTGGTTATTTTTTTTCGTTTTGTTTTGTTTTTGTTTATTACTATTTCTTCCTGTTTGAAAATTGAATGTTGGACAAAGATTTTAAAGTTTTTCAGTGGAACTGTCGATCCATTCTAACTGGTAAGGATCAACTTATACAGCAGTTAGCTGAAGAAAAATATAACATATTAGCTTTGCAATCACTAAATATTCGGAAGGACAAACTACCTAAGTTACCAAACTATTATTTTCCACCTATTATCCAAAACGTCGATGAAAATGAAAAAGTTAATGTAGCTATATATGTACATGAGGATGAGAAGTATACGCTATGTGCAAGTCCAATTCCATCAGATATTGCTGGGTTGCATGCCTGTGCAGTCAGGGTACAAACAAATTCAAGTGTATTAACAATTATATCTGTTTATTTACCACAAGGACCCAATGATGATATTAATACGGAATGGTTACGATTACTCCAGTCAGACAATTCTAATAAATATCTTATCATTGGGGATTTTAATGCCCATTCACCTTTCTGGGAAAAAGGGGTGTCAAAAGTAACGAACAATCGCTTTATAGAAAATATCGTGGATTCATCTCTTTATCTTTTAAACAATGGTTGTATTACTCGCATCCCAGACAATCCAAAACACAACCCTAGCGCCATTGACTTGTCACTGATATCTCCTGATTTAGCAGTGTTTTGTGACTGGCAAACCCTTGATGATTCATTAAATAGTGACCATTTTCCAATTATTATTACATTAGAAAAACATGCAGTGTAAAACAAATGATGCAACATATGACAAAGTTCCAAAATATTGTTACAAATTTGCAAATTGGAACAAGTTTTCTGTCTTATTAAGTTCATTCAACATTGATATAGATACCATTAATAATCAAGATGTTGATACACTATATGACAGATTTCAAAAGACCATACATTCAGCTGCTCGTGAATCCATCCCAACAGTAAAATCTGTAAAATCTAAAAAACATCTGGGTAATATCTGGTGGAAACGACACTTGTCAACGTGCAAAAGATGAGAAAAATTGCGAAATCGAAAGAATATAAACGTGAAAAAAGATCCAAAAGAAAAGGTCATAAAGAATTTGGAGAGAAAAAGAGTAAAGAATCTACAAAACAGAATAAATGCTCGAGAAAAAAACGACAATATTGGTCATCCTTTTGTGAAAATAATGTATCAAACTTTAAAGATATTCAAAAAGTTTGGACAAAATTAAAAACAATGAAAAGTGGAATTAATCTACCAAATTGTCCTGTTCATCTTACCAATTGTGAATTTCCATCTAATTTTGATAAAGCTGAGGCATTTGCTGACTTGTTTGCTAAAAATAGCAGCAAAGAAAATCTATCCACTGAAAAATAAAATTATCGAGAAAACGAAGAAAATAAAGACATTTATAATAAACCAAATCCAATTGAAGATCATTACTAAATACCCCAATAACAATTCAAGAAGTTAAAGATGTTTAAGTAATTTAAACAGTAAGACATCAGTGGGTTTAGATGGCATATCTAATGAAATCCTTAATCATCTTCCACAAAATGTAATACATTTTCTCCTCTCGTTTTTTCAGAAATGTTGGGAAAAGGGAACAATGCCTATGATTTGGAAACAATCTATTGTTGTTCCAATTCATAAGAAGGGAAAACCTATGAAAGATATAAGTAGTTATCGCCCCATTGCTTTAACATCAAACACATGTAAATTAATGGAAAAAAAATTATATTAAAAAGATTAGTTTCACCATTGCAATAAACATAACATAATTCCTATCAATCAAGCTGGATTTCAAACAGGTAGATCCACAATTGAACACTTGGTTAAACTTTCTACCCAGGTAAAACATCAATTTGCACGTCGCAAGAACATATTAGCCACATTTTTTGACATTCGAAAGGCCTACGAACATGTGGCACAAGCGTTTGCTGTATAAAATTAAGAATATTGGTATTAGTGGTAATATGTTTAATTATATTCAAGAGTTTCTTCATTGCCGGTCTATTCAAACACGAATAGGAAATACTTATTCAATCCCTAGGCCTTACAGATGGGTCTACCCCAAGGTTCTGTAATTTCACCAATGTTATTCAACATTCTGATTTATGATCTACCAAAAGGTCTCTCAAAAGATACAGAATTAGCTCAGTTTGCTGACGACATATGTTTATGGGTGAAAGTAACTATGAAACGCCATACTTCTCTACGATCTCTGAATTACATCAAAATCAAATACCAGCATGAGCTCAATAAAATAAACAAATTCTTACATGAAAATGGGCTTTCCCCTTTCAACAGAAAAAAACTCACATGATGCTCTTCAACTCTGGTTATGATCCAGAAAAGCTACCAAAATTTACATGGATGGTATGATTTTAAACTATGTTAAAAACGTTAAATTTCTAGGAGTCATAGTAAGTAGCAAACTTACGTGGAATGCTCACATTGATTACATTCTAAACAAAGCAAGGAAAAGCTTAAACTTCCTTAAAATTATAAATAAACAATCCTGGGCTCAAGATTCTAAAACATTAACCATCTTAGCAAATGCTTTAGTTCGTTCAAGACTTTGCTATGCTCAAGAAGTTTTCTTTAATGCACCTCAGCATCTTTTAAAATAAACTTCAAAGTGTTGATTGCAAAGCTTATAAAATTGCCCTTGGAGTCCCCACACATACATCAAATTTAGGGACATACAATGAGGTAGGTGTCTTACCACTCACAGACTTCCGAAAAGCTTCTGCTTCAAAGTTTGTTTTGAAAAGTTTCTCACAAAAAAATTTTTGTTCTCAAGAGGTATGCTTAGATTCGAAAAAGGACTTTGGAAAGCGTGCTCAAAACATACTCTCAACAAAATCTATCTGTGCTTATTCGTGCGATCTTCTGAGTGAAACTAATATAGATCAAAATAACATTGCTAAAAATCCAACGTTTTCTCCAGTGCCAAAATGGGAACAATCAACAGCAATCTTTGATACAGAATACACAGATTTATCAAAAAATGACTCACCTAATCTTTTAAAAAACTCACGTATGCTCTCATTTAGAAAATAATTACAATAATCATTTAAAAATATATACGGATGGTTCAGTGCTTGATAATTCAAATTCAGGAGCAGCCTTCGTAATCCCTAGTTTACACATTCAAAAGTTATTTTGT
>JADBJO010008739.1:66400-71696 GCA_016801955.1 Conus betulinus
TTATTATGTTTGATACTGTTCCAGCCATTGATACCATGCCACCTTCTACCATCAGTGGTAAGTCTTTGCCTGTATGTCTGTCTGCCTGTCTGCCTGTTTCTGTCTGTCTCTGTCTGTCTGTCTGTCTGTCTGTCTGTCTGTCTGTCTGTCTGTCTGTATTTCTCTTTCTCCCACTCTCTGTCTCTCTCTCACACACACAGACAGACATACACACACACACATACACACACACACACACACACACACACACACACACACACACACACACACACACACACACACACACACACACACACGCACGGACGTACGCACGCACGGACGCATGTACGCACGCGCAAATACACAGACACACACACACACACACACACACACACACACACACACACACACACACACACACACACACACACACACACACACACACACACACACACACACTTACACTTATTCTAGTAAATGAAGTCGAGAACATCTCGAAAAGACTTATCCAAATCATTTAAAAATATTTACAGATGGTTCAATAATGGAAACGTCTGACAGTGGTGCTGGATTCACTATACCATCCTTAAATGTGCAAAAGTCTTTCTATCTAGGCAGAGAATATTCAATTTATACATCAGAGCTATATGCAATTATGAAAGCTCTGAATTATATCTTATATGACATGCCAGTATCATTTTATAGTGTGCTATTTTGTGTTGATTTCAAAATCAGTTTTACAATCATTAAAGCACTGGAACTCTAAAATTAGAACTGATATTCTTTTTGAAATTAAACATCTATTACATTGTTTACTTTCCCGAGGTATAGCAGTTGATTTTTCTGGGTTCCTTCACATTGTGGCTTAAAAGGAAATGAATTAGCAGACAAATTGGCAAAGCAGGGAGCTTGTACAATTTTTTGAAACACCCTTTAACATAGTCTTAAATTTTTTCTCCGCATGAATTGATCCAGCGATTGGAAAAGAATATGCGGAAGAAACATCTTAATGAGAAATTATTCGTTCTGCCATCATGTCCAAGGTATCTAGCCAGATTAATTTATAAATTACGGTTAAATACATGGAATACAAAATATTCACCAGGTATAGCGTGTAAATGTCAGGAGAATATCTCAATTCGTCATCTTTTATTTGAATGCCCAATACTAACCCCAGCTTATAAGGAGAAGAATATTTTTTATAAATAATTCTGACAATGTTGATAGTGTGGTAAATAACCCTTGCTTTTTTGATATTGCTTTGGTTATTGCTCAGTCCCCAGTTGCAAAACTATTGTGAAAAAGACACATTGAGATATGTGTGTTAATAGTGTTTTTTTTTTTTTTTTTTTTTCTGGGTGTGGTTGTGGGTGGGATGGGGGAAGGTGCTGATAGTACAATGGAATGTATATTGCAGTTTAAAGGTCTAAGATCATCTTGTGATGAAAAGACGTTAAATAAAACTACTGAACTACTGAACTGAACACTTACTCGCGCGTGTACACACAGCTATAGCTGCTCGTGTACACACACACACACACACACACACACACACACACACACACACACACACACACACACACACACACACAGACACAGAGAGTTACGCACGCACGCACGCACGCATGACGCACGAACACACACACACACACACACACACACACACACACACACACACACACACACACACACACACACACACACACACACACACACACACACACACATCACAACTCAAAGTATTGTGTACATGATATATTTGTTTTGAATATGATTCTTGACTTTTATACCCACTCAAATAACACTGAGTGTGTCCAATTTTTCTGTTCCTGATTTTTTTTCTCAGGATCTCTGCCGCTGTCACCAATTATCACACCATGTCTATATTTCTCACTACATTGATAACTCATTTTTTGTCTTGCCTGCTTCATGGTGATTTCATTGTTTTTTCATTCAATCATTTTTTATACACTAATTCAGTTAGGAAGGCAACGATCTGTGGCGGTGCACGATGTCTTTGTGTGTGTGTGTGTGTGTGTGTGTGTGTGTGTGTGTGTGTGTGTGTGTGTGTGTGTGTGTGTGTGTGTGTGTGTTTGCGCGCGCGTGCAACAATATGTTTTCATGTAAGTATTCGTTTACCTATGTATCTTTAAACAGGATGCGGTACACAGCCAGCTGACATCGTGTTCTTGTTGGACACTTCAAATACTGTCGGTGTCACAAACTTTGACAAGGTCAGTGAACTGGGATCTCAGGTAGGACATCTTGCATTTGTACACATTTATACAGAACTCTTGTGCCACATCTATGTTTCACTTCAATATTCGTATCAGCGTGTGATCCACAATACGTAAAAAATCTTTTTATTGTTACACTCACAGCTAGCAATACACAAAGCATGTATGCAACAAAGACAGCATTATCTAGATGGTTTACAGCTGAAAACCGATATCAGACGAGAGTACCGCTTTCTGCAATTCTTATATCTGCATTTTTTTTTTTTTTTTTTGTTTTTGTTTGTTTGTTTGTTTTTGTTTTTTGTTTGCTTACTTCTGAAGAAGACATATTCACAGGAAAGAACTTTACCTGGTTCGTATTTGCCACTTAAAACAAATGCTGGTTCACATGGGTTTTTAAACGTTTACATTGATTTCTCTTTTTTGTTTTAGAAACGCCAGTACATTTTTCAGTTTCCTGTGATTTCTGAAGTGTTCTTCAATTGGAGATTATCTGAAAACCAAAGTTTTGGTTTTTGGCGTGCGTTGTTGTTGATTGGTGGTAGATTGTTCCACCATCCACAGACCACTTTCACTGTAGAAGGAATGGTTTTCCATGGAGATACAGTGTCTCTGCACACGACACATTGCCAGTCTCTGTCTACCTTTGTCTTTTTGTCCTTCTATTTGTCTGTCTCTATGTCTCTCGATTTATTTCTTTATCATTCTCTCCACCCGTCTCTTTATGTATCTGTCTATCCAGATATCTATCTATATATGCATCAATCGATCGATCCATCCATTCATCCATGAATCCATCCATCCATACTTTCATTCGTCTGTCTGTCCACTGATCCATCCATCCATCTATCTCTCTACCTACCTACCTACCTACCTACCTAATGCCTCACACAAAAACGCACACCCGCACACACACACACACACACACACACACACACACACGCACACGCACACTCACACACACACACACACACACACACACACACACACACACACACACACACACATATATATATATATATATATATATGACGAAAGGCCTCGGAGCAGGCGACACATATAGATCTGTCTTCAGGAGGGATTGCAATAGTTTTCTCATGCAGCTAGTGAAGGGGTTTTCATATTTATGATATACATTTTCCCATTTATTTCATCTTCAAAAAATTTTTTTTCCCCTCTCAATTTCTAATCTTTGCCGAATCATTACTGTAATGATGAAGAATTGTTAACCTGCACTTGTTTTCTCCGACTACTTAATTGTGTTCAGCATTATATATATATATATATATATATATATATATATATATATATATATATATATATATATATATATATATATATATATATATATATATATATATATATATATATATGCGCACGCGCGCGCGCGCGCGCACACACACATAGTTAGGTAGATAGACACATAGACACATAGATAGATAGATAGATAGATAGATAGATAGATAGATAGATAGATAGATAGACACATACATACATACATACATACATACATACATACATACATACATACATACATACATACATACATACATACATACATCCATCCATACATACATACATACATACATACATACATACATACATACATACATACATACATAATGGCATTCACAGATAGATATAATTATGGATAGATAGAAAGAGAGGCAGCCAGACCGAGGAATATAGACAGCGGGAATAAATGCAAGAAAGGAAGACGGAAACCTTTAAGATAGCTGTCCATATTTTCTTCCCTATATAAAATTCATTAATTCGACTGAAGCCTTCCTTTGGTAGTAAGGGTATACGCATGCACGCGCGTGCGAGCGCGCGCGCGCGCACACACACACACACACACACACACACACACACACACACACACACACGCACACGCACACCCACATATATACATATATATATATATATATATATATATATATATATATATATATATATATATATATATATAAATTAAAAGGAAACACAACGCACTTAATGTCATAATATTTTGGCAAATTTTCGGCCATGCGGCCTTCTTCTGGGTCTTGTTTATTGACAAGGTAAGAACGTCCTAAGTATTGACGCATTGAACAAAGTTGTCATAGCTATGACGTCAGTGTTTCTGCCATTTAAAAAGAAAAAAAATTGGGATTCAGAGATAAAATTGAGAGATTGAGAAAGAAAAAGAGACGCCCACATACACGCACTCGCACACACTCACACACACGCACTTACACACACACACACACACACACACACACACACACACACACACACACACACACACACACACGCACACGCACACACAAACACAAACATAAACGCGCGTGCGCGCGCGCGCATATCCACGTGTCTCTCTGCCACCGAGTCCGCCAGAGAACCAAGTGCCTCTGCCACAGGGACACTTCCACAACAGTATTTACACATATACACACACGTGCAGATCACATAAAGAATTCCACCCAACCACATCATGCACCACCCCTCCCGTAAGTTAACCAAGATTCCCCCATCTCCACTCTGCAAATCAGTGTCCATCGGAATCAAGGCCGTTGAGTCCCCAAAGGATAAACTGTCTTAGTTTATTCTTCCAGAAATCTTCTCTTCTCTGCCTTGCGGTTTTGTTCAGGCTGTGGACCTTTTCCACCACACTGCATCTCGTGTTCTTCAGAGAGTGTTCAGGTAAGTTGAAATGATTGTTGGCATGAACACATGCACCTTTGTTCAACTTGATGTTAGACCTGTGCAGATAGAAGCGATCTTTCAGTGTCAGCATAGTTTCACCCATGTACTGTGTGCTCTGACAGTTGGTGCAGTACAGCATGTAGACGATATTGCTGCTGTCACAGGACAGTCGATGACGGATGGTAAATGTCTCTCCTGTCTGCATACTACTGAATGTTCTGCTCTCAACTAGATGGTTTTCACAAATCACACAGTGTTCAGCTGCACATTTGAAGCATCCAGCATAGATGTCATCTGGAATCGGGAGAGTTAATGGCATGAGCAGATTTCTCAAAGACCGCGATTTTCTTTCGGCTAGTATGGGTGGGGAAGGCGTAGCCTTCTGCATTTTCGGA